>PVJI01023674.1:0-23152 GCA_004026765.1 Micronycteris hirsuta
AACACGCAGTCCTGAGAATTTACACGTTTTGAGCACAGCTCCGTGTGATTCCTGTGTGAGCAAGTGTGGATCATGTCTGTGGAATGGGAATTCTCTAATAGGAATTTGGCAAAGGTGTATCTTAAAAAATTCTGGCTTGCTGATCTCTGAATATTGCTTTAACCTGGTCGTGTCTGCCACCGGATCTGAATCAACATCCAATGCCTTGCTATGAGTAATCCTACCTGTTCTGCTTAATCCCATGAATAATCAATCCTATGTAAATTGGCCCCTGATAAAAACCCTGGCTGGGCAAGCCACGAGGCTTTTTCCTAGAAATGGGAGGAATCAGCCACGTGGCCACGGTCTCTCTTTCCCCGCGTGTCTTGGTATGAAATTCATACACGCATTGGGTCACGGTCACCCACGGGTATCGGCAGGTCCGATCTACCCCGTGTCAATGAAGGACAGGGGAGATCAAGGACAGGGGAGCAAGAATGCCAGGGAAGCAATGGAGAGGAGGAACCTTCTAAGTCCCATGTAAAGCTATTTTAGAGAATTAGTAAACTTTTTCAGAAATTATAAATATTGCATGTGTTCTGTATCATCAGTGAAATAATGCATGGTCAGTTTGTTTTTCTATCCTTTCCCTCTCTGAAGAGTAAGCAATAGTAGCAACCTGGATCTGAATCCTCCCATAACCTTCTTGTGCATATGCAAATATGTGCATGCATGGAGCACATCTATAGGATAATTTACTATTTGTAACTGAATGGGATCATGATATTTACATTTTCCTGCAGCTTGGCTTTTGCACTTAAGAGTACATCACAGACCTCTCAGCATATCAGTAGTTACAGATCTGGCTCATTTTTTTCAAATGACTGTGTAATATGAATATATCAGGATTTATTCAGCCATTTATCTACTGATGAGCAGTCAGGTTGTAAAGAACTTTATGTTCATTCCCCTGAAGTAGCCTCATTCATCTGGGAATATTTACCAGTGCTGGTTGGAATATTTCTGGGTCAAAGGGTTTTAATTTACCTAAGGCAAGATTGCTTGGCTGCTATCCAAAAATAGCATAATAAATTCCTCATTTTATTATCACAGTTTATTGTTCATCTGTTAAGAAGATTTAATTTGACTTTTCAATAATCAGTGTATCTCCCCATAATAAATGGTATGAATTGAAACAGACTTGTGTAAAGAGTGGGCATCCAAAGATATTATCGTCTCTTTTGTGCAATCCCAGAAAGAGGTGGATTGTAATTTATTAAACTGGACCAAATTCTTTTGATGCCTTCCTTCTATGATTGAATCCAATTATTCTTTTGCCATTTCTCACCATAATAACCCTAGGCTCAACCTTGAGAATCACATAGAAAATAAATTTTGTTGGCAGCAAACATGTTCTGGGTTCTCCCTCAGTTAAAGGTTCTTTTGATAGACAGTAAAGGGGAATAGAGAGACTGGAATAGGAAAATAAGCACAAATTACAGAAAATAAGGAATATCAATCAGCATTACTAATGTCTTTTGCAAAAGTATTGCTGATTAATGCCTTTAAATATCAAGGACATGGTAGGGAAATGGATGTTCATTGTAAAGTTCCTTCAAGTGTGTATAGCACAATGTTAAGATGGTAATATATGGTTAATTTATAAAAATTCTGGTTGCATACCATTTTCTAGGCAGGTAAGATCTGTATCAAAATATTTTGCCATGTATATTATCTTTATGCCTTTTAAAGCATGTTCACAGTCTAATTCCACTCTTCTAGTAGCCTTGTATAACAGGAATCACTTCTCCCATTTGACAGTAGAGAGGTAAATGACTTGTCCAAAGTCACATACGTAATTGGCAACAGGTTTAAGCCTTGAACATGGGATAACGTATTCAATATTCATTTGACTTAAGCAAGAGGGGTGTAACATGAAATTTTAATTCCATTTCTCATTAGGCCTCTGCTTAAGTCTCATTTGGCCTAGTCCAATTTCTCTTTTACTCCAGGCATACGGATATATGCTTCATTCCATAGTAGATTTAATGCTGACTGAGCACCAGTAATGTGCTAGGTGCTCTAGAGAGCATTGAATTAAATCTGGTTGCTGCCCTGTAGCTCCCAATCTCAATTTGTTGGAGCCAAATCTAAAATAGTTATTGCTCGGTGCAGACAGTACAGGCTTATAAGAATATTTCTCCTCATTCAGCTTGTTTCTCACCATCTTTTCCTTAGGATCCCCAAAGGATTTTGCTGTTGTCAGACTGGAATATCTGGTACCTGGCCTCTGAGAAGTCCTAAAAAATAGCCACTTATTTTGTCCAACTCATGCTTAAAGATGAATGTGTCAGTTTTATTTCTCTTCCACAAAGATAGGCCACCTTTTTCTTCTGAGGCATCAGAAGTGCTGTTTACCTAACATGGAATGGTTTGAGGCACATCGGAATGGGCTCTCTGACCCCAAATATTTTCCTTATCACCAGAACTGTCCTCCTGAGAGACCATTTGAATCCTTCCTGACCCTCATATCCTGTCAATTATGGTGTATTGACCATGCTCTATGTACAACTTTGGGACCTTTTTGACCATCTATCCTTTTTCTAATAATTTCCATTGCTGCCGACATAGTCACCTTAAACAGTTACAACAAGGTCCCAGCAGACCTCTCTACTTTAGCAGAATTACACTTCTGAACCACCATTCTGATCATATCATACCTTTGGTCAAACCCATAGCTGGCTTTTCATTTCCTGGAGTAGTAATCAAAGTCCATTTGTTCATTAGTTTGTTTGTTCTTAGGTTTCCCTTTACAGGGGGATACTTTTATCAAGGAAAATATTACATAGTTCAAACCCCCCAAAGAAAAGAAGATAAAAGTAGATATGCTCTAAAAAATGTAGATATGCTTTAGATGAAGCAAGGAGAGAGAACCCAGAGCCTCCCCTCTTTCAAGAGCCTCAGAGAACACAGTGTGAAGACCACTGGCCTACTCATGAGGTTCTGACCCCTTAGCTTGTCATTCAAAACTGCACTAACCTGGACATAACATGCTTTTCATGTCATCCAACTTCCCTTTCATGAAAAGAACCCTTTGCTCCAGTAGTTTGGTTTGCCCTTTGCTCTCTGTCTTCCCCACACAACTGGGGCATTATCCACTATTTACCTTTGTACATGCCATGTCCCCAAGACTGACATGCCCACTGCTGTCTTCCTGTCTGAGTTGCATTCACCCTTCAAGGGCCAGTTCCAGTCCTATTTACTTCAAGAAATCTTTGCTGGCTATTTTGTTTCATAGGAACTTGCTTCCTGGGGCTATGATGACTTTATCTTTCAAACAAAAAATGGAGACAGAAGATGTTCAACAAACAGATTTCTGTACACTCTGTTTTTATGTACTCCTAGTTAGAGAAGCCTATGCTGTGATCATTAAACATGGATCCAAAATTCCGTAAGTTTTTGTCCTGGCTTTGCTACTTGTTAGCTGTTTGACTCTAGTTACCATGCTTCAAGTCCTTCTTCTGTAAAATGGGAAAAATAATCCTCATCTCAAAGGATTATATGAAGATTACATTGTGTGAAGCTCCTGGCACAGTATTTGGCACTTAGTAAGCAATTGTTTAATATTAGCTGTTATTATGATAGCCTAGGCATAAGGTGATAAAGGTGTGAGCTATGTTAGAGGCAGTGGGGTATCTACTGAGGGCAGAATTGTTGGGAGATCTAAAAGTAGGGAATTATGTGCAGAGTAAGATAAAGAGACTAACACATAAGCAGTGGAGGGTAAAACAGTTTGTTTCATCATATGTGGTGTCCTGAGAGGTGGTTCCCCCAAAGCCCCTATCGGCAAGGCTCAATTTTCACTGAGCCCAATAATCAGACTTATCAGCCATGACTACTTTAGCAAAACTGTGTTTACAGTTAACTGGGAGCTAAGAGGATAACCATTTAGAAATGGGCCATAAGATAGAATATGTTAGTGGGGTGATTACAGAGCTCAAGGCCCTGACAGGAAGAGGAGCGTCTGTGGCAACAGGTGGGGACATTGTGCCATGCATAGCACAAACTCTCTATGAATGTTACCTGGCATCATTAAGACTATACTAGTTGTCTGGGACCCAGACAGGCAGTGCTGGAAAAACTGAATGGAGACATGGAAAAGCCAAAAGAGAAATGTTAATAATTTGCCTATTTAAAAGTATGCATTTGTGTGTTTGTGTGTGTGTATGCATGTACTAGAGTACAGAGGGAGAGGTCACAAGATCCAAATTGGTTTTGTTTCTAGAGAGATAATTAGCTGGATTCTTTCAAAGAATAGCTATTATTCCATATAGAGTGGAGATCACAGATATGATTACTATTCAGTGAATTGGGGAGGGGGCAGGGCCCATGCCTTAATCATTTGTGTGCACATCATTAGTTCTTCTTCAATAGTGGCTGTTCAATATACAGTTGTGGAAGGAAGGAAGGAAGGAAGGAAGGAAGGAAGGAAGGAAGGAAGGAAGGAAGGAAGGAAGGAAGGAAGGAAGGAAGGATGGATTTTGAAAAAATTAAAGCATCTGCCCCAGAGACTTTTTGGAGGTAAATTGGGGTTTCTGACCTGTTCCTTTTATTATAAAATAGGAGTTTCCTTTAGCATTCACAATGATAAATAGTAAACATTCAACAAGGCTAGTAGTCCCTGCTTTTGGCTGGAACTGAATAAGAGTTTGGCATGGGGAAAAGCAGAAGCTAGACTTGGATTTATTTTTATATCTTGGGAGTGAGATGAGAGTAATATATGGCTCCAGTCCATTCTTTTTATATACCACCTTGAATGAGATCCAAGTTTGCTGTTCACTCTGCTAAAGGCAAAGCAAGGATAAGAGCTAAAAGCCAGTTCAGTTATATAAAATCAATAAGTACTTATTAAACACCTACTTTGAGTGAAGTAAGCAAACATTGAACACCTATTCTATGTAAACACAGCAGAAGTTATGAATGGTTTCCTACCCTAGGGAATTTACAATCTAGGTAAGGATTCAAGTTTAATATACCTGAATCAATAATGAATAATACAAGTCAGATTAAAATTCAATTTATCAGACCTTTGTTAAGCACTAGCTATGTGCTAATCATTAATAAGAGCAAATGGGAGATTTCAGCAAGATGGTGGAATATGAATCTCCAGGCCTTCATGAAAACATTAAATCACAACTATGGACTGACTAAAATAACTTTATAGGAGTTCTGAAAGCCAGTCAAAGATCTATAGCAACCAAGGAATGCCCAATTAGGAAACTGCTACATTCAGAGAGATCTAAGATGGTAGAGGAGTGAGTGGAAGTTACACTAACCTCCTCCCAAGGCCAATCTGGCATTACAACTAAATTGTGGAGAAATCATCTGGAATGAACAACTGAACAATAGTGACAGAGAAGCCTTATAACCATGGATGGACAGAGGAAACAACTTCAGCACAATGTGACTGGTAGGGAATGTGGAGGAGGCACAAGAAGGATGGCTGGGCTCCAACAAGCAGCAGCTGAAGTGCCAGAGGGATATTTCAGCAGCCAGGGGCATCACCTTGAGAAGCGTGGGTTCTAAACCCCAAGTTGGGCTCACCAGCCAGGAGCACCAGAGCCCAAAGAGTACCCAGATAACATTGGCTGGAGATTCAGAGAGCTGTTTAAAGGGCCAATGCATAAATTTTCATATGCAGCCACTTACCCTGGGAACCAGCAAAGGGGCATGCAGAGTGGACTAGAAACACTTGAGGAGAGACTGGGGATGGTAGCTTTGGGGAGAGAACTGAGAGGGCAGCCACCAGGATCCTGCTGCTGAGTCATTCCCCATACTGCAAGAACCATCTTGCTCAAGGAGACCACTCCCCTCCCAGTGGCATCAGCCTGAGAGGAAGCAATAGCTCCACCCCCAGCAGTTACTCTGCCCAAGTAGGTGGAGCTTAAGCTTGACTGCTGATTGCAGAGTGACTAGGTTAACAATTGAAGGAAGGAGTCAGACACACACAATACATCACTGGTAATCTCAAATAGGCTGCCTAAAGTCCTACTAGGACACCATCTAACATCACCAGAGGCAGATCCAGAAATTAAAAAAAAACTGGTAAATACTAGATGCTACTGAGATGAAATCTATGGTCTTCTTCATAATTTGTGATATTTTCTCTCCTGCATAGCTTTTTAACATTCATTTATTGTCCTTCAAGAGTGTGCCTATTAAATCATTAGATTTTATATAATAGTTTATTTCAATTCTAATATTTTGTTCATCCCTTTTCTTACCCTATTTTACCTTCATAATTTCTTTTACAATTTCATTTTAAATTTTGTTTTATCTCTTGCTACAATTCGTTTCCATTCCAAACTCTTACTATTTCTCCCCCATCCAGCCTCTCAAAACCAATTTTCTTGGCAATGGTCATCTCACAGTCTTTTTCCTGCTCTTAAAATACCCGTGTTCTCTTTCCTCCTTTATCAACCTTTGCTCATTGGTTGAGGATAGGGTAGTTGTCACTGTATTTTAAAATTTTATCTTTAGATCGTCACCATTTTTGTATTTCAAATCTCAAATTTTACCATTCCACTGTCCTACTCCATTCTGCCTTCACCCCGCCCATTCTTGTCTTCACCTCAAATTTTAATTTTTTCCTGTCTTAGTCTTTTTTCCTTATTTTTTTCTTTCATCCTGCCCTTTCTTTTTTTCATCTCGAATTTTAATTCTTCTCTGTCTTAGCCTGGTTTTTGTTTCTCACTCTTAGTGTTCCCTCTCTCCCTATCATCTGAAAATCACTTCCCTTTCCTCTAGACATCTCTTAAGCTTTTCTTTCCTTCTTTTTCCCCTCTTATTCCCATCTCACCTATATTAATCTTAGCTCATTTATTGTTGATAGTGCTGTGGTGGATCTTTTCCTCCAGTTTCATTACTATTTTTTTTATTATTTACTTACATTTTTTCCTATTTCTTTCTTTCTCTAACTATACATTTAAAAAAATTCTGTTTAAACCTAATACTATACTCTTCACTTCTCTACTTCCATTCTGCTTTCTTCATTCCCTTTTTAATTTGTGATGTAAGTTTTACTCTCTTCACATTGCTCTGATTCCCTACTCTTATTAGTGCTCCTCTCTCCACCCTCTCAAAATCGATATTCTTTCTGTTAGTCATCTCATAGTTGCTTCTCCTTTCTTATAATAGTCTTAATCTCTTGACACCCGTTATTAATACCTGTTTGTTTGCTGTTAATAGTAGGATTGTGGGTGGGAATTATTTTGTGGGTGTTGGTTTGTTTCCTGGGCTTTTTGGTTTTATACTGGCAGCACCTCCACAACAGCACACAAGGTATGGTAGGCAGAGTGACCCTCAGTCAACCAGCTGGAGGGAAGGACCCACCAAAGAAAAACCCAACAACAATCAAAACTCAATTATATCCAGAGATTCAATAGAAATGGCACAAAGGAGGTCCAAAGAGCATCGAGTTCAGAAGATCAAAAAGGCTGCAGCACTGAATCACACAGGTCTCCTACCATAGAATTTCACACCACAAAGACAGGGAGCCAAGGCAGATCAATTTAAGAAACAGAAACAAACAAGAAGAGTCTCCCCTGAAATGGGGCGATGAAGAAACCCCCCATCAAAAGGAAAGGAGGAATCCCCAGAAAGAGTGCTAAATGAAAGAGAGGCAAGTAAACTATCAGACACTGAGTTCAAAATAATTATTATAAGGAAGATCAATGAGCTCAGTGAGAATTACAAAGAACTCCAGGGGAGCTACAAGAAACTTATTGCAAACTACATCAGCATGAAAAGGGACATAGAAATTATAAACAAGAGCCAAGAGGAAATGAAGAATACAATTTCTGAATTGAAGAACACAGAAGAAGGAATTAAAAGCAGGCTAGATGAAGCAGAGGATTAGATAAACAAGCTGTAGGACAAGGTAGAAAAAAATTCCCAGACAGAGCAAGAGAAGGAAAAAAAAAGACTCAAAAAGAATAAAGAGGGGTTAAGGGAACTGCAGGACAACATGAAACATAATGATATCCTTATAATAGGGATGCCAGGAGGAGAAGAAGAGGAACAATGGATAGAAAGCCTGTTTGAAAAAGTAATGATGGAAAATTCCCTAATTTGATGAGATAAAAAGTCACAGAAGTCCAGGAAGCACAGAGAGTTCCAATCAAAATGAACTAAAAGAGGCCCACTCCAAGACACATCAAAATTAAAATGGCAAAATTCAAAGACAAAGAGAGAATGTTAAAGGCAGGATGGGAGAAACAGGAAGTAACATACAAGGAAGCTCCAATAATGCTAGCAGCTGATTTCTCAACCGAAACAATACAAGCCAGAAGGGAATGGCAAGAAATATTCCAAGTAACAAAAAGCAAAGGCCTGAAACCAAAACTACTCTAACCAGCAAGGCTGCCATTTAAAATGGAAAGTGAAATAAGGAGTTTAGCAAACAAAAGAAGGCAATAAAAATATACCTCCATGAAACAACCATTGCAAGCATGCTAAAGGGACTATTTTAAGAAAGTGGAGAAAAAGAGTGAGAGAGGAACACAGGTCCCATGGGGAAAATGGTAATGAATTAGTACCTGTCAATAATAACCTTAAATGTAAATGGATTAAATACTCCTATCAAAAGATATGGGGTAGCCAAGTGGATACAAAAACATGACCCACACATATTCTGCCTAAAAGAGACCCACCTCAGAACAAAAAACCTACACAGATTGAAAATGAAGGATATTAAAAAAATATTCCAAGCAAATGGACAAGAAAAAAAAACTGAGGTAGCAATACTTATATCAAACAAAATAGATTTCAAAACTGAGGCCATAAAAGACACACAGAAGGATACTTCATAATACTCCAGGGTAGAATCCATCAAGAAGACATAAATGTTGTAAACATATATGCATCCAATGTAGGAGCACCCAAATATATAAAGAAAATCTTGGAGGACTTAAGGAAGATATAAATAGTAACATACTTATAGTAGGGGATTTTAACACCCACTGACAACAATGCATAGATCTTCCAAACAAAGAATCCACAAGGATATTGTGGCACTGAAAGATGCACTAGATCAAATGGACTTCCTTGATATGTACAAAACCTTTCACTCCCAAAAACAAAATACACATTCTTTTCAAATGCACATGGAATATTTTCAAAGAGAGACTACACGATAGACATAAAACAAGCCTCAAAATATTCAAGAAAATTGAAATTATATCAAGCATGTTCTCAGACCACAACAGCCTGAAACAAGAAAATAACCTCAAAGAAAAACTGAAAAATATTCAGATTCATGGAGACTGGATAACACTTAAATTAAACACTGAATTAAACAATAAATGGGTAAACAAGATCAAGGAAGTAATCAAAAAGTTTCTGGAAACAAATGAAAATGAAAACACAACAGCCCTAAACCTATGGGACACAGAAAAGGCAGTTCTGAGAGGGAAGTTCATAACAATACACGCCTACCTTGAAAAAAAATTCAAATATACAACCTTACCCTACAGCTATAGGAAATGGAGGAACAACAACAAAGAAAGCTGAGAGTGAGTAGAAGGAATGAAATAATCAAGATCAGAGCTGAATTCAATGATATAGAGAATAAAAGAATAATTCAAAGGATCAATAAATCCAGGAGCCAGTTCTTTGAAAAGATAAACAAAATTGACAAATGTTTAGCCAGATTCATCAAGAAACAAAGGGATACAACCTAAATAAATAAAATCAGAAACAAAACATGACAAATTATAACTGATACCATAGAAATACAAAGGATTGTTAGAAAGTACTACAAACAAATATTTGCCAAGAAATTTGAAAGGCTGGATGAAATGGAAAAATTTCTAGAAACATACAATCTTCCAAAACTAAATCAAGAAAAAGCAGAAAGTCTCAACAGATGGATATCAGCAGTGATATTGAAGCAATAATCAAAAAACTCCCTGCACACAAAAGCCCTGGACTGGATGGTTTCACAGGAGACTTTTACAAATGTTTAAGGAAGAGCTAACCCCTATCCTTCTCAAACTATTCCAAAAAAATCCAAGAAGAAGGAAGACTCCCAAACTCTTTATATGAGGCCAGCATCATCCTAATCCCAAAACCAGATAAACACACAAAAAGAAAGAAAACTATAGGCCAATATTGCTGAAAAACATAGGCACTAAATTATCAACAAAATATTGCTAAACCACATCTAGAAATACATTAAAATGATCATACAACATGATCAAGTGGGATTCACCCCAGGGATGCAAGGATGGTTCAATATTTGCAAATCATTAATGTAATACATCACATATACAAATGGAAAGACAAAAATCACATGATCATATTAATAGATGCAGAAAAATAATTTTATAAAATCCAACACCATTTATGATAAAAACACTCAACAAAGTGGGAGTAGAGGGATCACACATTAACATAATAAAAGCCATATACAAGAAACCTAAAGTGAACAACATACTCAATGGGCAAAAACTAAAAGCTTTCCCCCTAAGATAAGGAACAAAACAAGGGTGTCTGTTTTTACCACAACTATTCAAAATAGTATTGGAAGTTCTAGCCACAGCAATCAGACAAGACAAAGAAATAAAAGGCATCCAAGTTGGAAAGGAAGTAGTGAAACTCATTGTTTGCAGATGACATGATAGTGTTCATAGAAAACCCAACAGACTGCACCAAAAAACTACTGAACCTAATAAGTGAATTTAGCAAAACAGCAGGATACAATGTCAATATTCAGCAATTAAAGGCACTTTTGTACACCAACAAAGAAATATTGGAAGGGGAAATTAGGGGGAAAATCCCATTTACTATTGAAACAAGAAAAATAAAAAATACCTAGGAATAAACCTCACCAAGGAGGTAAAGACCTATACTCAGAAAAATACAGAACACTGAAGAAAGAAATTAAGGAAGGCAAATAAATGGAAACATATACTATGTTCGTGGGTTGGAATAATCAACATAATTAAAATGTCCGTAATACCCAAAGCAATTTATAGATTCGATGCAACCTGTATTAAAATACCGATGATATACTTCACAGATATAGAACAAACCCTTCAAAAATTTTTATGGAACTAAAACGACCCCAAATAGCCTCAGCAATTTGAGAAAGAAGAGGAAAGTAAGAGGGATGACAATACCTGGCATCAAACAATATCACAAGGCCACTGTAATCAATACAGTCTGGTACTGTCATAAGAACAGACATAGAGATCAATGAAGCACAATAGCTCAGAAATAAACCCAAATCTCTATGGTTAATTAATATTTGACAAATGGGGTAGAAGCATAAAATGGAGTCAAAGTAGCCTCTTCAACAAATGGTATTGGGAGATCTGGACTCGTACATGAAAAAAAGTGAAACTAGTCCACCAACTTACACCATACACAAAAATAAACTCAAGATGGATAAAAGACTAAAATATAAGTCAGGACACTGAAAAAGTCCTAGAGGAAAACATAGGCAGGTAAATTTCAGATATTCCATCTAACAATAGTTTCATTGATATGTTCACTAGAGCAATGGATATAAAGAATAAACAAAAGGGAATACATCAAATTAAACAGCTTTTGCTAAAGAAAATTTCAGCAAAATGAAAAGGGAACCAACCACATAGGAGAATATATTTACCAATGATACATCAGAAAAGGGTTTGATCTCATAAATATGTAAAGAACTCACATGACTCCACACCAGGAAGACAGACAATCCAAATAAAAAATGGGCAAAGGACCTGAACAGACACTTCTCCAAGGAGGAAATACAGAGGGCGCAGAGACATATGAAAGGATGTTCAACATCAGTAGCCATCAGAGACATGCAAATTAGAACCAGAATGAGATATCACTTCACACCAGTCAGAATGGCCATCATAACCAAATCAACAAACAAAAAACGCTATTGAGGTTGTGGAGAAAAGGGAACCCCAGTGCACTGTTGGTGGGGATGCCGACTGTTGCAGCCACTGTGGAAAACAGTATGGAATTTCCTCAAATCTAAAAATGGAACTTCCTTTTGACCTGGCAATTCTACTGCTGGGATTATACCCTAGGAATCCTGAAACACAAATTCAAAAGAAGCTATGCAGCCCCAATGTTCATAGCAGCACTATTTATTAATAGGGAAGTGCTGGATGCAACCTAAGTGCCCTTTTGTAAATGAGTCCATCAAGAAACTGTTGTGCATTTACACAATGGAATACTACGCAGCAGAGAGAAAGAAGGAGCTCGTACCCTTCGCAACAGGATGGATAGAACTCGAGAGTATTATGCTAAGTGAAATAAGTCAGGTGATAAAAGATAACTATCATGATCTCATCTGTGAGTGGAACATAATCAACATAACGCGAAGGACAATGATGGGGGAAGGTTTGAATGTGGGATAGGGGTTTTGGGCATAGCAGGGGAGAGCATTCGGGGAAAATGAGTACAACTGTAATAGAATGATAATTTTAAAAATATTTTAAAAATAAAGACAAATAAATAAAAAAGAATTTACACTTAAAAATCATAGGAAATCTCATGGAACTTTACTCACCTTTGCCTTACCCCCTCCTCAGTGTGGTGCCACATGCTTAGGAGAAATCAGCACAATCACCAGTTCCTTCTTTTGAAACAATGAGCAGAGTCAAACTTGTTTCCAAAGTTCTGGCTTGTCTGTCAGGTACCCAAGGAACTAGTTTCTGTCTCACTTTGCTCAGAACTCAGATGTGGAATGGCAGAATTGTTTGAAGCTCAGGCTGAAAGCATGATGGTAATAGTAGGTGCTGCAACTTGTGTAAATTGCAAGAGAACTGCAGACCTCTGGATTCCTGGGAGCAAGAGATTATGGGCAAAGGAATACAGGGGAATACAATAGAACAGAGGTGTCAAACTCATTTTCACTGGGGGCCACATCATCCTCGCAGTTGTCTTCATAGGGTCGAATGTAATTTAAGGGCTGTATAAATGCAACTACTCTTTAGCTAGGGGCAAGGAGCTCGGTGCTGCCACCAGGTAGAAACAAGGTGCCAGGCCAGATAAAACAAGGTGGATAGCTGTATTTGGCCCACGGGCCTTGTGTTTGACACCTATGCAATAGAATATCTAAGACCCTGAAAAGAAACAAGGATGAGATTTTGAAAAATTTACTTTTAGAAGCAGCTGAAGAAACAAGTGTCACAAGAAGAGTGTATTAAATTACAGTCATTAAAAAAAAAAACAAATGAGAAATTCAGTTGAAGATGTACTTGAGTCATTAAGTGAAAAGTGCGTACCACATTACCGAACAACAGTTTTAAAAGAAAATACACATATAGAAAACTCCTTGTCAAACTTCAATAAAGAGAAGACTTCAATTCATTAAAGAAAAATGGTTACCTGGGAAAGAAAGAGATTCAAGCTAACATCAGATTTCTCAGTCTTGTACATACCATGATCTTGTACATTTGTACATACCAAGAAACAGTTTTGAGAGAGTACTGGAGAAGAATGTGTCTACAAATGTATAGATTTAACATGCTCTTATGCTGTGGCATAAAGTTTACTAGTAAAATAACTATCATATTTATGTGAAAAAGTATCCAATTGCTTTTTATCACATAACCACATTAAAATGAATTAAGGAAACTCTTCTAAAAATAAATAAACATGAAAAGTAAAAGCAGCTGGAGGAAATTAAAAAATACACAAAGAATTCCAGACAGGATGTGTGCCCAAAAAAGACCTGAAAAGAACTTAAATGTTTTCACCATGAACTGATCCAAAGGCTCAGTGGCCTAATAATTATTGAAGGAAAGTCTTCTCTACTAGTCTTCAGAGACCGGAAGAGGTGGCTGCCTTTCCAAATGCCAAATTTTGAAAAAAAGAAAACCACTAGATACAAAAACACAGGAAAATCTCACCTAGTACAGGGAACAAAATATTTCTAAAAACTGTCCCCGAAAAAATTACAGACATCATATTTTCTAGACAAAAGCTTTTAAACAGCTGTCTTGCATATGCTTAAAGAACTAAGGGAAAATACAAAGAACTAAAGGAATTAAATTGTTACAGACTTAATTGTCTCCCCCAATTCATATATTGAATCCTAACCCCCCAGTGTGATGGTATTTGGAGATCAGGCCCTTGGGAGGTAATTGGGTTTAAATGAGGTCATGTGTGTGGGGCTGTCATGATGATGGGATTAGTGCCTTCATAAGAAGAGATACCAGGGAGCTTCCTCATGCTTTCTCTCTATCATATATGGACATAGCAAGAAGGTGGTTGTCTGAAAGCCAAGAGTACAGTTCTCTCCAGATCCCAGCCATGTTGGCACCATGATCTCAGATTTCTAACCTCCAGATGTATGAGAAAGTAAATTCCTCTTGTTTAATCTACTGAGTCTAGGCATTTTATTATGACAGTATGAGTGGACTAAAACATCATTGAAAGAATATATGAACAAAATGAAAATATCAGGAAAGACATAGAAATTGTGAAAAATAACAAAACAGAAATTCCGAAGCTGAAAAATAAAATAAATTAATTGAAAACTTCAGTAGATGTAGACTCAAACAAGCAGAAGAAAGAATCAGCAAAGTCGAAGACAGATCATTTCAGATTACAGAGTCTGAAGAGCAAAAAGAAAAGAATGAATAAAAGGACCAGAACCTAAGGGTCTTATGGGTTACTCTTAAACACAGCAGTATGCACATTATGGGAATCCCCAAAGGGGCAGAGTGATTATTTAGAGAAAAAAGAGCTAAAATTTTCCCAAATATGAGGGAAGTCATAGATATAGAAATATAAGCAGCTCAATAAACTCCAAATACAGTACCCCCCAAAGACCCACATAAATGCAAAGTATAATCAGCCAAAAGAGAATTAGAATGAGAATCTTGAAGGAAACAAGAGAAAACTGACTTGTCATATATAAGGAATTCCCCCATAAGACTATAAGCAGATTTCTCAGCAGAAACCTTATAGATCAGAAGATAGTGGGATAACAAATTTTAAATACCAAAAGAAAAATAAACTGTCAACTAAGAATTCTATATCTAGAAAAACTACCCTTCAAAAATAAGGGAAATATTAAGATAAGTACAAGATAAACAAAAGCTGAGGGTGTTCTTTCCTAAGATCTGCCTGGAGCGAAATGCTAAAGGCAGTCCTTCAAGTTGTAATTAGAGAATACTAGACAGCAATATTAAGCCATATGAAAATATAAAATTCTAAGGGGGAGAAGATGGCAGAGGAGTGAACCAAAGTCACACTGACCTCCTCCCAGGACCAATCTGGAATTTACAACTCGATTGTGGAGAAACCACCCAGAACAAACAACTGAGCAATAGCCAGACAGAAGCATATAACTTCGGACATACAGAACCAGCTTCAGCACAACCAGTCTGGTAAGGATTGCGGTGAAGACTCGAGAGGGCTGGCTGGGTACCCACAGGTGGCAGCACTGGTGGGATAATTAAGCAGTAGGTTGGATCCCCCAAAGAAGATTTGGGTCTAAACCCTAAGCGAGAATTCCCAGCCTAGAATACCAGAGCCCAAAAAGTACACAAATAACAACCAGTGGAAAAAGCAGCAGGGTTGCTCTTTGACAGAGACAGATGGTTGGAGACACAAGGGCCGTTTAAAGGTCCAACACACAAATTTTCGTTTGTAGCCACTTACCTGGGGGCCAAGCAAATGCAGGGGCAGAGTGGGCTGGAGACGCCTGAGGAGACACTAGGGACAGAAGCCTTGGCTGGGAGAACTGAGAGAGTAGCCTCCAGGATCCCGGTGCTGAGTCATCTCCTAGATGACAGCAGCCTTTGTGCTCAGGCAGACCACTCCCCTCTGAGCGGCAGTAGCCTGAGGGGAAACAATAGCCCCCACCTAGGAGGGTCTGTCATCCTTGGCCCTTTGATGCTTAAGCCTAACTGCTGAGTCCTAGTGACCAGATGGACAACCAAAAGTGATAGCCAGAGATAGTAGATCACTGGCAAAGGTGGGGCAGAGTGGTCTAGAGAGACTTGAAGAGAGACTGGGGATGGGGGCTTTGGGGAGAGAACTGAGAAAGCAGCTGCCAGGATCCGGTGCTGAGCCAACCCACATATGCAGCAACCATCCTGCTCAGGCAGAGCACTCCCCTCTGAGCAGCAGCTACCTGAGGGGAAACAATATTCGGCCCCACCCTATGGTGCTTAAGCCTGACTGCTAAGTGAGAGAGACCATATTAACAATTGAAGGAGACAGCCAGTGACAGCAGATCACTGGAAGTATTGAACAGGCTGCCTAAGGTCACATGTGATCAACATCTGACATCACCAGAGGCAGATCCAGAAAGAAAGAAAAACAAACAAACAAACAAAAAAAACCAGTGGTAAAGCCCTGGCTGGTGTAGCTAAGTAGATTAAGCTCGGGCCTGTGAACCAAAGCATCGCTGGTTTGATTCCCAACCAGGGCACATGCCTAGGTTGCAGGCCATGTCCCCAGTAAGGGGTGAGCGAGAGGCAACCACACATTGATGTTTCTCCCCCTCTTTCTCCCTCCCTTCCCCCTCTCTCTAAAAATAAAAAATAAAAAAATAAAAAATAAACTGGAGAATACAAGAGGCTACCGATACGAAAGCCACTGTGGTCTTCTACATGATTTGCTATATTTTCTTTCCTGCCTAGCTTTATAACATTCATTTCTTGTCCGGCAAATTTGTATATAAGTCAGTAGATTTTATACTATAGTGTATTTCCATTCACATATTTCCCCCTCCCTTCTCTTAGCCCATCTTACCTTCCTCTTTACTCACAATATTCTCACTTCAAATTTGGCTTTCTCTCTAGCTACTTGTTTCCATTCCGCATTCTTACTATTTCTCCCCTGTCCAGACACTCAAAACAAATTCTCTTGTCAAGGGTCATTTCACATCTGTTGCACAGTGATTAAAATACCTGTGTTCTCCCTACACCTGTAACAAACATTGCTAGTTGGTTGTGGGCAGGGTAGTTGTTGCATTGTGTTTTCAAGGTTATCTCCAAAACTTCACTAATTCTGTATTTCAAATAACAAGTTTTTCTGGACCCCTCTCCTACTCTTTTTTTATATACAAATTTTAATTATATCCTCTTAGCCTTTTTTTCTTTATTGTCTTTCTTCTATTTCTCTTTCATATGGCCCTTTTATTTTTCTTTATTCTCCATTTTTTCTTTTCCTTTACATCCCAAATTTAAATTTTTCCCTCAATAGTCTACATTTGTTCCTCACTCTTAGTATTCCCTCTCCCTGTACCATTACAAAATCCCTTCCCATTCCTCTAAACATCTTTTAGAATTTTCTTTGTTTCTTTTTTCCCTCTTAGTCCCATACCACCTATATTAATTTTAGCTCATTTGTTGTTGATAGTACTCCAGTGGTTCTTTCTCTCCAATTTGGCTCCTATGTTTTTATTAATTATTTAATATTTTCATTCTGTTTTCTTTCTCTATCTCACTTTATTTTATGTAATAGTATTTTAATTTCTGTTTAAACCTAATATACACTTCCCTTCTCGTACTCCAATCCACACTCTTCATTCCCTTTCTTTATTCATGAGGTAATATTTACTTTCTCTCTTTCCATTGCTCCAACTCCAAACTCTTATTAGTGCTCCTCCTTCTATCCTCTCAAAATCATTTCTCTTTCAGTAGGTCATCTCATATCCACTCTCTTTTCTTACAATACTTGTAATCTCGTTACACTCTTATTAATACTGGTTCACTTATTATTGATAGTGGGATTGTAGGGGAGAGTTATATTTGTGGTGTGGGTTTGTTTCTTGGGCTCTGTGGTTTTGTTCAGGCAGTGCCTGCACAACAGCACACAAGACGTGGTGGGTGAAGTGACCCTCAGTCAACCAGCGGCAGGGAAGGACCCATGAAAGAATGACCCAACAGCAATCAAGCCCAGTTACATCCAGACCAGCATAAAAGGCATAAAGGGCATCTGAAGACCATCAAGTTCAGGAGATCAAGTATACTGCACCACTGAATCTCACAGGCCTTCCACCATGGAAGCTCACACAACAAAGTCAGAAAGTGAAAACATATCAATTTAAGAAACAGAAGCAAAGAAGAAGATTCCCACAAACAATGAGAAGACAAAGAAACAATCCCCAATCTAAAGGAAGTGAGGAACCCTCAGAAAGAATGCTAAATGAAATAGAGGCAAGTCAACTATCAGATACTGAGTTCAAAACAATGGTTAAAAGGAACCCCAATGAACTGAGTGCAAATGACTGAAAACTATAGGGAAATTATGAGGAATTTACTGCAAACTATATCAGCATAAAAAATCACATAGAAACAATGAACAAGGACCAAGAAGAAATGAAGAATATAATTTCTCAATTAAAGAACACAGTAGAAGGAATCAAAAGCAGGCTCAATGAAGCAGAGGATCAAATCAGTGAGCTGGAGGACAAAGTAGAAAAAAACCTCCCAAAAGCGCAAGAAAAAGAAAAAAAAAAGACTGAAGAAGAATGAAGAGGGATTAAGGGAAATGCAGGACAACATGAAATGGAATAATATCTGTATAATAGGGATATCAGAAAGAGAAGAAGAGCAAGGGATAGAAAACCTGTTTGAAAAAGTAATGGTGGAAATCTTACCTAATTAGATGAGAGAAGAAGCCACAGAAGTCCAGGAAGCAGAGAGGGTCTCGATCAAGAGGAACTCAAACAGGCCCACTGCAAGACACATGATGATTAAAATAGCAAAATGTAAAGACAAAGTGAGAAGCTTAAAGGCCACAAGGAAGGAAGTAACATACAAGAGAGCCCCGATAAGGCTAGCAGCTGAGTTCACAACAGAAACATTGGAAGCCAGCATTGAATGGCAAGAAATATTCCAAGTAATGAAAAACAAAGGCCTGCAATGGAGACTCCTCTATCCTGCAAGGCTCTTGTTTAAAATGGAAGGCCAAATAAAGAGCTTCCCAGACAAAGAATACACCTCTACAAGACTAGCACTGCAAGATATGCTAAAGTAACTGCTTTGATAAGAGGAAGAAAAATAATGAGAAAGGAACAAAGGTACAAAGGTAGTATAATGACAATGAATAAGTACCTATCAATAATAACCTTAAATGTAAATGGATTAAATACTCCAATTAAAAGACACAGGGTAGCTGAATGGATAAGAAAACATGACCCACACATATGCTGCCTACAAGATACCCACCTCAGAACAAAAGACCTACACAGACTGAAAGTGAAGGGCTGGAAAAAATTTTCCATGCAAACAGATAGTAAAAAAAAAAAAAAAAAAAAAGGCTGGGATAGCAATACTTATATCTGAGAAAATAGACTTCAAAACAAAGGCCATAAAAAGAGACCCAGAAGGACACTCCATAATACTCAAGGTAAGAATCCATCAAGAAGACATAAACATTATAAACACATATGTACCCCCCCAAAAAGGAGCACCCAAATATATAAGGAAAATTTTGGAGGACTTCAAGAGAGATATAGACAGCAACACAATATTCTAGGGGATTTTAACACCCCACTGTCAAAAATGGATAGATCTTCCAAACAAAATGTCAACAAAGATATTGTGGCATTGAACAATGCCCTAGATCAAATGGACTTACCTGAAATATATAGAGAGCCTTTCATCCCAAAGAAGCAAAATGAACATTCTTTTCACATGCACATGGAACTTTTTCAAAGATAGACCACATGACAGGATGCAAATCAAGCCTTAACAAATTCAAGAAAATTGAAATCATAGAAAGCATCTTCTCAGACCACAAAGGCCTGGAACTAGAAACCAATCCCAAGGAGAAAACTCAAAAACACTTAAACTCATGGACATTGAATAGCATACTATTAAACAATGAGTGCATCAAGAGTGAGATCAAGGAAGAAATCAAAAAGTTTCTGGTAAGAAATAAAAATGAACTCACAACAGTCCAAAACTTATGGGACACAGCAAAAGCAGTCCTGAGAGGGAAGTTCGTAGTGATACAGGCCTACCTAAAAAAGATAGAAACATTTCCAATAAACAACCTAACCCTACATGTACAAGAACTGGCGGAACAACAAGGAAGACAGCGCAGAGCAAGTAGAAGGAAGGAAATAGCCAAGATCAGAGCAGAATTAAACAACATAGAGACTAAAGAAACAATTCTAAGGATCAATAAATGCCGGAGTTAGTTTTTTGAGAAGATAAACAAAATTGGCAAACCTTTAAGCAGACTCATCAAGGAAAAAAGAGGAAAGACCCAAATAGACACAATCAGAAAAGAAGGAAGAGAAATTACAACTGACACCACAGAAATACAAAGGATTGTAATAAATTACTATGAAGAAGTATATGCCAAGAAATTTGAAAACCTAGGTGAAATGGAAAAATTTCTAGAAAAATATAATCTTCCAAAACTGAATGAAGAAGAAGCAGAAAACCTGAACAGACCAATAACAGCTGACGAAATCGAAGTCATCAAAAAACTCTGAGCACACAAAAGTGTTGGAGTGGACGGTTTCACAGGAGAATTTTCCAAAACATTTAAGGAAGAGCTAACTCCTATCTTCACAGATTTTCAAAAAAATCCTAGAAGAGGGTAGACTCCCAAATTCTTTATGTAAAGCCAGTATCACTGTAATCCTAAAACCAGATAAAGACCCAACAAAGAAAGAAAACTAGAGGCCAGTATCACTGATGAACAAAGATGATAAAATCCTCAAAAAAAAATTATTGACAGACTGCATCCGGGAATACATTAAAAAGATCATACACCATGATCAAGTAGGTTTCATCCTGGGGATGTAAGAATGGTACAATTTTCAGAAATCAATAAATGTAATACATCACATAAACAAAGGAAAGAAAAATCACATGATCATATCAATAATAGATGCAGAAACAGTATTTGTTAAGGTGCAGCACCCATTTATGATAAAAAACAGTCAGCAAGGTGGGAATAGATGGAGCATTCCTCAACATAATAAAGGCCATATAGGAGAGCCCTACAGCCAACATCATACTCAATGGGCAAAAAATAAATCTTTCCTACTAAGATCAGGAACAAGACAAGGATGTCAGCTTTCACCACTTCTTTTTTTTTTATTAAGATTTTATTGATTTATTTTTAGAGAGATGGGAGGGGAAGGAGAGGGAGAGAAACATCAATGTGTGGTTGCATCTCACATGCCCCCCAATTGGGGACCCAGGTTGCCACCCAGGCATGTGCCCTGACTGGGAATCAAACCAGCGACTGTTTGGTTCACAGGCATGCACTCAGTCCACTGAGCCACAACAGCCAGGCCTCACCACTTCCATTCAACGGAGTATTGGAAGTCCTAGCCACATCAATCAAACAAGAAGAAAAAATAAAAGGCATCTAAATTGGAAAGGAGGAAGTAAAACTGTCATTGTTTGTAGATGACATGATAGTGTACATAGAAAACACTATAGACTCCACCAAAAAACTATTCAATCTAATAAGTGAATTTGGCAAAACAGCAGGATACAAAGTCAATATTCAGAAATCAAAGGCATTTTTGTATACTAACAATGAAATATCAGAATCATAAATCAGAAAAAAATCCCATTTGCTATAAGAACAAGAAAAATAAAATACCTCAGAATAAACCAAACCAAGGAAGTAAAAGAGTTTTATTCAGAAAACTACACAACACTGAAGAAAGAAATTAAGGGAGACACAAATAAATGGAAGCATATACCATGTTCATGGATTGGAACAATTAACATAATCAAAATGTCTATAATACCCTAAGAAATTTATAGATTCAATGCAATCCCTATTAAAATACCAATGAAATATTTCACAGATATAGATAAAATACTTCAAAAATTTATATGGAACCATAAATGATCCCGAATAGCTGCTGCAATTTTGAGAAAGAAGTACAAAGTAGGTGGGATCACCATACCTGACATGAAACTATATTACAAGGACATGGTAAGCAAAAGAGTATGATACTGCCATAAGAACAGACACAGAGATCAATTGAACAGAATAGAGAGCTCAGAAATAAACCCAAGTCTCTATGGTCAATTAATATTCAACAAAGTGAGCAGAAACATAAAATGGAATTAAAATAGCTTCTTCAAGAAATGATGTTGGGAGAGCTGGACAGCTACATGCAAAAAAAAAAAAAGAAGAAAGAAAGAAACTCGACCACCAACTTACACCTTACACAAAAATAAACTATGTATAAAAGATTTAACTATAAGTTGTGATACCATAGAAGTCCCAGAGGGGAACATAGACAGGAAAATCTGAGATATTTCACACAGCAGTATTGTCACCAATATGTTCCCTAGAGCAAGGAACATAAAGGGAAGAATAAAGAAATGGGACTTTATCAAAACAGAAAGTTTCTGCATGGCTAAAGAAAACATTAGCAAAATGAAAAGGGAACCAACTGGATGGGATGCATAGGTTCTTTTGAATTCATGTTTCAGGATTCTTATGGTATAAACCCAGCAGTGGAATTGCTGGGACAAAAGGCAGTTCCAGAGACTTCCTAAGATGGCGGAATAGGTGAATGCACTGTACAACCTCGCACAACCAAACAAGGGAAAAAAAAGAAATCTACACATCCAAACACAGCCAGATCTGACAGAAAATCATATTGAGAGGAAGTCCGACAACCAAGGAATTAAAGATACATTCATCAAGTTTGGTGAACCAGAAGGTGCAGAGCGAAGGGAGAGTGCTCGGCAACCACGCGGTGAGCAGGTGAGCAGATGGCAGGTCCGCGGTTGGAGGGGCGGTTCCCGCGCGGGGCTGAAGCATACCCAGACGGGGACCGACTGAAACTCAGTCTGCGCCCGGCTCCCACCGACCCCGGAGTGACCCCCGGAGTCAGCGCAAAGGGGCCCGAAGTGCTTGCAGGAGGCGGTGTGGGTGCGGAGAGCGGAGAAGGCGCCATTGTGCGCTCAGGCCCCGCCCCCAGAAGCTTCCGTCCCAGCACAACTACCAGGAACTTCCCTGCACAGGGGATCCCCAAGACTCCGCCCCCCTTACAGTAACAGGTTCACCGAGGGGGAAAAAATGGCCCAAAGAAAGGGACAGATCAAAACCCCAGAGCTAACCGACCAAGAGATAGCCAACCTATCAGATGCACAGTTCAAATCCCTGGTAATAAGGATGCTTTCAGAATTCGACGAAAAATTAACGA
>PVJI01023675.1:0-23160 GCA_004026765.1 Micronycteris hirsuta
ATTTATGGGGAATGTCTAGATCCACAGATTGTCGCTATTAAGAAAAAGAACCAACTGTGAGCCGTGGTAGGCAAAAACAAAGAGGCTAGAAACATCCTTTGGTTTTCCATGGCAAGAAGTCATTCTTTTCTCTTTGGCTCAATGAGCAACATTTGATTCAAAATTACAGGCAACAGTTACTCAGTACCTGAGTTTAGAGGAATAGAACTGAGGGTTCTATGCGTATATGTGGAATTTTAGATTAATATAATCCCACATTTCAAGGGACAAGAAGTTTGGAATTAAATTCAAAGATTAAACACACCCAAGCTACTTTTATAACTATATTCTACAGAGCAGAGAAAAATCCTTAGAGCTACGTGAAGCTGGGCATGATGGGGTCTAAATCGAGTTATTGAATTATTAACCTTGGCATAGTTGCTACAAAGCAGTGGGAAAGCTTTTGAGGTTTTTTTTAAAGACAGAACTCAATTAAAAATGAAATACTTTCAAGAAACAGCCTCATTTCTTTACAAAGTACAGACCAGTAAGTTCAAATTCAGAAAGGTACTCTGAGATAAACTGGTTTGATTGTGAATAGGTTATAGAAGTTTCAGATAATTGTATGTGAATTTTTTCCATTAATCTGCTTTAAAAATCACAAAGATTAATTGATTGTAATATTTCTATATTTTGGCTGAAAATACAGAAACGATGATCAAATGTTTGAGTCTTTCTAATCTGAGTTCATTATTAACACTCCCAGTGCTATTATCCAGTTAACCATTTTTAAAAATACTTTGACTTTTGAAAACATTTTTTTAAAGACTTTTATTTATTTTGAGAGAGAAGGGAGGGAGAAAGAGACAGGGAGAAACATTGATGTGCAAGGGGAACATCGATCAGTTGCCTCCCGCATGCCCCCAACTGGGGGCGCAACCCAGGCACGTGCCCTGACTGGGAATCCAGTCAGTAACCTTTGCATTTGCTGGCCGATGCCCAACGCACCGGGCCACATGAGTCAGGGCCAAAACATTTTCTTTTAAGCTGTACTGGATCTTGTGACATCATGCAAATCTTTCTCCTCAAAATCTGATGGGTTTTCACCTGATTAAAATGTCAGCATTTTGAGAATTATGCATTTGAGAGAGGGTTTAGCGCATCTCAGTTACCGCTTTTCCAGAATGATGCTCTTGTCTAGGCACAGCAGGTGTGTGGATCTGCACGACTAGTGGCATTCACAAGGGGTTGACTTTTTTTTTCTTGCTTTTATGTTATTTTGTACATCCTGAATTTTAGGGTTTAGGCTTACACATCATTCAGTTTCTTCATGGCTCACACTTAATCTGAGCTTTTGAACTTCAGATGAACCTGGACTGAGGTTTTAAATTTGTAATGAAACCTGACACTAAGCAAGCTTCCCCTGGTTTCAGTTTAATTGTTGAAGTCTTCGTAACTTCAGGGCATAGGAAACGTCTGTGTCTGGCACATTTTAGAAATCGGTGATTTGTTAAAGGCAAGTCTGCTCCGTGCACAGTAATTGACACCTTGGGCATAACTATTCTGCAGTTGTGAAACTAGAAATCCTCAAGAATCCTTTCTCGGGCTACTTCCCAGGTCCTAACTTTCCTTCTGCACCTTAGTCCTGAGCTTGGCAAGTTCCTCTTCCAAACTTTTAATATGTTCCTTCAGTGTGGCCTTGTCTTGCTGGGCTTTCTGGCTGGCTTGGCTTCGTGCTTCTTCAATCTTTCTTTCATACCACTTTTCCATCTGGGTAGCCACAGCCTCAAAAAAGTACTGCGTAATCTCCAGAGCTTGGGAGGTGTCTCGAACATGAGGGGCAGTCTGCTTGCTGCCTGTTGCTGGTGGTGGCTGCCCGCAGGTGTTGCTGGGTGCTGGTTGCTGGGCTCGATGCCTCGTCTGCCCACTTTTCGCAGACTTCCTGGTTTGCGTGCCTCTGTCGACACAGGACCCAGCCTGCTGATCACCTCTCACTGCCTCCTTCAAAGGTCGCGAGGCTGTCTGGACTTTGACGTTCCTCAGTCGGGAGCCTATACAGTCTGAGGAAGACAGGTCCTGCTGGAGTCTGTGGGTACTGGTGGAGTTGAGGGCCTTTTCCTTGGGCCTGACCACCTGAGGGGAGCTGTCTGAAGCTGCTACTGGACCTGCGGTCACCACTGATGGATCCACACCTGGTTTTGGAAGAAAAAACACAAGTCAGAGCAAATCCACATTCACACAGTCATGTGGCTGTGGGTTAGCTTTTAAGAGTCCTGAGAATCTGATAAATGACCAGCCTTCCCAGTTACCAGCCACAAGGTGCAACTTCTCTGGCCTCCCTTCCACCTCTCCCCAGGTCATCACTATGGCTTGTCACGTCTTTCCTGGGTGTTAGCTATGCTTGTGGCATCTAAGCCAAAAAAGTTGCCGGTCTTTCCTTTAGCCTGTCTCAATCTGGCCTAGAAGGCTCTGGGTACCATCTCCTGCTTGCTAAGGAGACACAGCTCACCACATGTCTCAGAACAGAACTGGGGTTTGTCAGTGAGAATGAGCATCTCGGTGCTCTGACCTCTGGGCCCTTTCCTCCCCACAGCCCCAGGTACTGGTTCCACAACCCACGCTCCAATGTGCAAAGAGCTCCAGGCCAAGCTCCATAACTAGTCGTAGCATGAAAAATTTGCCAAGGATTTTCCCCATTGTTATGAGCATAAAGAAGATAAAACCACAGTTCCAGAGACGGTCTGCAATAACATGAAACACTTTACATATGAAAATACCCCGTGGAAGCCCAATTATTTACTGAGTATGTGAACATCTTCAAAATGACCCTGAGGGTTAACCACTGAGGCTCAGGCACACATGCTCCGCCGGGAGCAGCTCTTGTCAAGCACCCGAGGCAGCTTCCATATGTGAAGTGCGCTTAACGAGGTTTCACAGAGTGGGACAGAAGTGAGAGGCCAATCCCAGGGGACAAAGGGGAAAGAAGTACAGAGTCAAGGGCGCCGCTGAGGAGAAAAATGTCCATTCACCACCCCTCATCTTGGGGGTCCACTCGGACACCATCAACATAGCACCTGAAGCACTGCTATCAATGATAAAACAGTTCTTTTATTCCTTCATTCAAATAGTTTTAAACACTTAGATGGGATGCTTTACTGCTATATAGGAACTGAGTATATGGTAATGAGCATAATTTGGCGTTTGCCCCTACAAGTTCACTCTGCAGTCCGGTTTTTCCATGGCCCTGTCACACGTGCCACCTCCGGAGGCCGGAGAGAACCAGACCTGGGGGCAGCATCGCCTTTGGGTGGAACGGCTCGCTCTCGGCATGTGGGTTACCTGTGGAGGACTCACAAGTAGATGGCGTGGATTTAGCCCTAGAGGCCCTAGACTCTCCAGAAAGCTTCAGTTCCAGATTCTGAATCTTTAACATGCACCAGGTTTTTAGTTCATCCACCAAGGACAGCTAAAAAACACACAAAATTATTAGGTGAATTTAATACATGGTGTATGAATTAAAGCACCAAGAATGGACTTTTTAATTATGACAGTTGATACCATCTTGACAAACCCCAAAGTTGTGGGTAACCCACCCACCCCCGGGCCACACACACTCCTCTTCCTGCCCTCACAACAACAGGCGTTGCCTGACACCCAGGCTGACACTGTCCATAATCTTCATCAAGTCACGTGGAGCCCCTTTAACTCCAACACCGAAGTTTCCCAAGTCTTCCCAACGAAGCGTATCTGCCTACTTAGAAGCACGAACTTTCATACACTCACAAATGCTCCTGTTAGGTCTGTGGTCTTGAGTAGACCACACGCCCTCAGGGCAGGAACCAAATCTTGTTCAACCCGATAAATACACAACACACAGGAATGATTTGGGCAGACAGCACCTTTTCCCAGCATGTTCTATGACCTTCTCAGTCTCCACCTATTGCCAGCAAATTCGGCAATAAACATGAGTTGAACTACAGGTTGTTTCCTATTAACTGCATTTCAGAGTTATGCAAATAACGTGCTATGTAATGCAAACACTTTCAGGGGACATCAGCCTCAGAGTTTCTGACCATAGGTCTCAGTCTTCTATTACTGTGAATTGTGGAAAATCACCAATTAGGGATGGACAGATGCTGGCTCTCACCTGTCGCTTCTCTCCCTCATGCTTCTCGGTGTCTGCGTGCTGCTGCAGGCGGCCCAGGCACTCCGTCCTCTCTGCGGAGAGTCGCTCCACCATCAGCTTATCCAGAACGCGCATCTAGGATTCAATGGGCAGAGAGTGCGTGACGGAGGTAACCTGGGGACGAACTCCTGAGGGAGGTCTGGAGCCAAACAGGGACTGGAGAGAATGCAAACCTCCACCACTCATTCTATTCTAATATAATAGTCACAGAACTCTCACTTTTTAGAGTCCTAAGCAGAACTCCATTTAAGCCAATGCTTCTTTTTCCCATTTGTTAAAGTCCTTAAGGGGTTTAAGAGACTATGAATACACTGTACATATAAAACTTGAGCCAAGACAGGCCTTGTAGGTGAAGGAGAATTTCTACAGGTCTCAGAACAGTATATCCATGACTAGGGTTGAAAGGAAAAACTATTTCTTAAAGTATGGAGCTATTCTCCACCTTTTAAATGTTAGTGACTGCCCAAGAGGTAGTGAAAACAGCTGAACACTAGGGCTTTTATCCAGCTTTCCCAGGGAACAAATCCTCTTCGTGCGTCGTCAAAGCAAGTGGGAAGAAGGCTGTGGAAGGAGTTCAAAGGGACTTCTTCGGAGAAGAAATGATTGTTACCACCTTTCAATCACATGCCCTTCTGGGTCCCCTCTTTGTCCTGGCATTTACAGCAGGGCCCTAACACCCAGAGAGCTGAACTTCCCCTGCTCTGACAAGGTCCAAAGAATTGAGGGAAGCTGTTGTGAGGGGCAGCCGGGCCCTAAGGGCTCACCAGTCAGCTCCTCTCCTGTAAGGGACGCACAAAAGGTTCCACATGCAGATTTTGAAAAATAAAAAGAAGTAGCATCAGTTCTGGAGATGTGGGGAGTACCTTCTGCTTTGTGTCTTCGGCCCTCAGGATTTTCTGTGGCTGGCCCGCCCTCCCACCTCATCGTCCCCTGTACAGAGGGCTCAGCCTGGAGCAACCATGTTGACACACAGCTTTGTTCCCGGCATGCTGGGCGGGTCTGGCCCGGAGCACCAGACTCAGCTGGGCCACCGTCCTTTCCTTGTGATCTGAATGAGGACTAAGAGTCTATGCCCCAATCTGTCACCTTCCTTGAACCAAAGAGAGGTCCTCGAGACGTCGCAGCACTCCCCTGGTACATGCCTCTCGGGGCTTAGGCTAGCTGAAGTGGGTTTTCATTCTCAAACAGTCTTAACCAATATATTAAGAGATGATTTCTTAAACAGGCTTTCCACTAAATGAAAACAGCAAATAAACCCTAAAAATGTTCAACCTCTTCACTCGTATGTAGAATCTAAAGAACCAAATTAACTAACAAATAAAGTTGAAATGGATACAGACACAAAGAACACACTGAAGGTTGCCAGAGTGGGGAGGGCTTGGGGGACTGGGAGAAAAAGGGGACGGGATAAGAAGTCCAAATCTGTGGTTACAGGACAGTAATGGAGATGTGAAGTACAGCATGGAAAATACAGTCAATAAATTGTAGTAACTGTGTGGTGCCAGGTGGGAACTGGAAATATTGGGGGACCACTTTGTAAAGTATATGTTCTTTAACCACTGTGCTGTACACCTGAAACTAATAAAAAAAATGTAAACTGTAACTGAAAAATAAAATTTTTTAAATTAAAAATGTTCAACCTCACCAACAAACAAGGAAGTAAAAATTAAACAATGAAATGTCCATAATCAATTTGGCCAAAACTTTTAAGAAATGGTAACATTAAACAATGGCAAAGGGTAGAGACAGAAACTCAGACACTTCTGGTAGGATGTAAATTGGTACAAACTTTTTAAGTAGTTTGCCAATAATTATCAAGAGCTATAAACATATTCTTAACTTCACACTCAGTTATCTTAATTCTGAGCAAATATTCTGAGAAGGAATCAGAAGTTTGTGCCCATAAATGTTCATCACAGCATTATGTGACTGGAAATATCATCAGCAGCTTTAAAGTTTAATGAAAAGGAATGGTTAAATAAACTATGTTGTGTTATCATGCTGGAATATGAAGCCAGGACATGGGGAAATGCTCATAATGTAAAACGAAGGAAAAGAGCAGGAGCTGTGACCGTGGAACCGCCTCCCCCCCGAAAACAGTGTGCCGGCCTCATAAAGTCCACTGCACGTAATGTGATGTGTCTAAGACAGCTCACTAAACTCAAAAAGCTGCCCAAAATGCACAGCATCGTTCCATTTCTGCTTAAAAGTGGTAATCTTGCATATTACTATCTACAAAAGAGAAAACTCATGGGAACATCTAGCAAGCCAGGAATAAAAGATCTCTGAGGAATGTCAATGTGATACATGTTCTGCAATGTGAATTTTTTCCCTAGTAAACATATGTATTTTGTAAGTTCTTTACAAGTTTTCTTTTTGGGTTTAAAAAATTACACCATACATTTGTTATTAATTCAAAGGGAAAATGTACCTCTACAATGGTAAGACAGTGGTTACCAGCTTAGTCAAGAGACCAAACTGAGCATCATTAATAATGGGACTTTGTGACATGTGCCTCCTGATGTGATTTCAAGTGTACATCATTAACTATAAAGTATTCTTGCCAAAAAATATTTAACCTGAACCTAAATAGACATCTAGACCAATGGTCCTCAAACCTTAGGTGCACTAGCATTACCTGAAAGTCTTGTTAAAACATAGGTTGCTGGACCTCACCCCCTAAATTTTATTCACAATAAAATACAGTACGTCTGTATCAAGGACCACAGTTTTGCATTTCCCCCTTACAAGTCCCTAGACGCTGCCGCTGCTGCTGCTCTGAAGATGACACCTGGAGAACCGCTGCTCTAGACTCACTTTAAGTTTACAGAAACGCAGGGATAGAAGAACAAGTTAAATAGCACCACAAAGAAACCATAAAAAAAATCCAGTGAGCTTCTGGTCAAGATGTCAGCATAAGTAAATGTAGTACACCTCTTCCCACAACCACATCAAAATCACAACTACAGAACAAGCATCGTTCAGAAGCAGCTGAAATGTGACTGAATGGAAGTCCTACAACTAGGGATTTAAAGAAGCAGCCTCACAGAGACTGGTGGGAGTAGAGAGATGTGGAAAAAGTTGGCCCCATACCCACCTGTGCCAGATAGAAATCTGGAGGGAACCTCTGCTGCAGAGGTTACCTCTGAGGAGCGAGGGGCCCTAGCCCCACACCAGATCTCCCAGCCTAGGGTTCCAGTGCCAGAAAGAGAAGTCTCCATAACTGGTGGCTATAAAAATCAGTGGGATTGTGGTGTCCCTAATTTGGTGAAGGAAACAGACATGCAAGTCCAGGAAGCACAGAGAGTCTCAAACAAGATGGAGGCAAAGAGGCCCATACCAAAACACATGGTAAATAAAGTGCCAAAGGTTAAATACAAAGAGAGAATCTTAAAAATGGCAAGAAAAAAAGCAGTTAGTTACCTACAAGAAAGAAAGCTCCCGTAAGACAGTAAAGCTCCCATAGCAGCTTTCTAAACAGAAACATTGCAGGCCAGACAGGATTGGCATGAAATATTGAAAATGATGAGAAGCAAGAATCTACAACCAAGATTACTCTACCCAGCAAAGCTATCATTTTTTAAAAAAATTTTTCCTGATACATGTATTAAAGATTCAAGATAAAAGATGAAGATTGATGGGGCACAGTAGATCTTAAGAGGAAAAATATTAACACAGAACCACAAAGCTATCATTTAGAATCAAAGAACATATGAAGAGCTCACAAAACCAAAAAAAAAAAAAAACCTAAAGGAGTCCATCACCATCAACCAGTATTATAACAATGAAATCTTAGCCCTGGCTGGTGTGGCTCAGTGGACTGAGTGCAGGCCTGTGACCCAGATCCCCAGTGGAGGGCATGCAAAAGGCAACCACACATTGATGTTTCTTTCCCTCGCTTTCTCCCTCCCTTCCCCTCTCTCTAAAAATAAATAAATTAAAAAAAAAACTTTAAAAGTCTTTTTTAAGAAGATAAAAAATATGAGCAATACAATGGCAATAAATACATATGTATCAACAATTGAATCTAAAAACCAAATAAATGAACAAGCAGAACAAAAACATACAGAGAACATTTTGACAGTTGCTAGGTGGGAGGGGGTTGAGGGAATGGGTGAAAAAGGTGAAGGGATTAAGAAGTACAAATTGATGGTTACAGAACAGTCATAGGGATATAAAGTACAACATAGGAAATATAGTCAATAATATTCTAATAGCTATGTCCGGTATCAAATGGGTATGACATGTATCACGATGAACACTTAGGAAGTTATATAATGTCTAACCACTGGGGTGTACACCTGAAACTAATATTGTATGTGAACTGTAATTGAAAAATAAAAGTGATTAAAAAAAGAATGCAGAAACAAAAAGCATGTGCATTTGTAATTTTGATGGCTACTGCTATCATTTTAAGGGGTACTCTAATTTATACTTCTCTCTGCAATCCTTGCTCTCCTACATCCTCACCCACATTATATCATCAAACTCTTTGATCTTTGACAATCTGAGAAGTAAAAATACTATCATATAATGCTAATTTGCATTTTTCTTACAGCAAGACTGAACATCTTTCCCATAGCTATAATAGCAGTACGATTTTACCTTTCCTGTAACATTTCACATCTGTTACTTTATGTAAAAAAAGATTCTCAAAATTAAAAAGTGTGCCCTGGCTGGTGTGGCTCAGTGGACTGAGTGTTGCCTGCAAACCAAAGGGTCATCAGTTCTATTCCCAGATCAGGGCACGTGCTTGGGTTATGAGCCAGGTCCCCAGTAGGGGGTGTTTAAGAGGCAACCACACACTGATGTTTCTCTCCCTCTCTTTCTCCCTCCCTTCCCCCCTCTTTCTAAAAATAAAATCTTTAAAAAATAAAAACTGTTCTTTAATCAAGTATGAGTCAAATGTCCTTTGCCTATGAAGAAGCAAAGATAATTTTCATGAAGTCATTAGCCAATTTGCAGAAGTTAACGTTATTGCTCATACGAAATGTTATTACTCATTACCAATATAGAACCAGTTGAGAATGGCACTTGATTTCTATGGTCTTTTGTGCAAAAACCCTTAACAGCAAGGGAATCATGAGGAAAACACCAGACAAACCCAAACTGAGAGACATTCTACAAAACACCTGACCGGTGTTCCTTGGAACCGCCGAGGGCACCAGAAACCAAGTCTGAGAAACTGTGACAGCTCGGAGGAACTGAAGCAAAAAAGACAACTAAAAAATGTAATAGATCCTGGAACAGAAAAAGGGTATTATGGAAAAACTAAGGAAATCTGAATAAAATATGAAGTCTAATTAACAAAAAAACGTGTCAATACTGTTTCATTGGTTGTGACCAGCGTACCGCACTGACGTAATATGTGACAGGAAACTGAAACTAGGAGCGGGTTGTGCGGGAACTCTGTGCTGTCTTGCACCCATCCTGCAAATCTAACACTACTGTCAAATAGTTTATTCAAATACACAAAGAAAACTGACAGCTAGATAGAAGAGTGGGTAGATGGGTAACTATGACAAAGCCAATATAGCGAAATATTACTGCTTAAATCTAGATGCTGGGCGTATAAGTGTTCACTAAAGTTTTTTCAACTTTGCTTTATTTTTGAAAAAATTCATAATTAAATGTCGAGAAAAATACATTTCTATGGGGGAAAAAAAGTAAAGAAAAATCCAGCATACAGAACAGCCTAGAAAACAATCGCCCTGGACTCTAAAAAGTTGATACTGCAGAAGGGAACAAGCAGCTGAGGAAGGGATCGGGGACTGTTCTAGATCAAAGGAGACCCCAGAGATCACACGAGTGCACAAAGGATTCACTTGGCCCTGGGCTGGGAAAATAAAAGCCAGATTAAAAAATCCACTATGCTGTACACCTGAAACTAATACTAAATAATATTGAATGTAAACCGTAATTGAAAAATAAAATTTAAAAAGCAAGCAGACAGGTACTCTCCCTCTGGGGAGCACACCCACGCCTTCCCCTTTGCCCTCTCCTCCCCCAGGCGTTCCCTCTGCCTCTCCCTCCCCAAAGCTCCCACGGCCCTCCTTTTGCTTCTGTAACTGGTTTCCTGAGCCTACTCAGCCCAGCGGGCTCCCTTCTACTAATCTCTGTAATTTTCTAAATAATCTTTTTCTTATAATTTGAGGGAAAAAACCCAGCCACAAAAAAACATCTTGGGAGCATTGAGAAATTCTGAACTGGAGATTGTGCAGCTGTTATTCATTTTCTCAGATGTAATGATGGTGTTTTGTCATGAAGGTGCAAGTCCTCACTCCCAGCCAGTGCGCTCTGCGACAGAGGCGGGTGTCGGATGGTCTGTAGCCAAGTCTCCACCAGCTCAGCAGGAGGAAAAAGCGCAGGAGAGAGACACAGAGCAGACAAGGCAGCACTGAGCTGGGTCTGGGTGGAGGGCATACAAGCGTGCGTTATACTATTACTTCAACTGTTCTCTGAGTTTGGAAATTTCCAAATAAAAAGCTGAAGAAGAATATACTATAGACGTGATTATTCTAATTTTGTGCCTAATAGGAAAGGGTTTTAGAGCACACAGACATATAAAAAGACTGGAAGAAAATGAACCCAAATACTAATAGTGTTGTTCAATCAGTGTGGGTGTGTAGGTGATTTATCTTCCTTCCTAATTTTCATATTTTAAGAAATGCTCTGCAGTAGGTATATATTACTTTTATAAACAGAAGCAACTGAAACATGTTTTTTTAAATCTAAATAAACAGGCTTGAGCACAATCACACAGGCAGGCCTCTTCCCCGTCAGCCCCCACCCGCGCAGGGCACGGTTTGTGGGGTGGAGGGCGTCTCCCCTCCACGTCCCGAAGAGAGCACCGCGAAACGAGGCGGCCGGAACGAGGCGGCCGGGCGACGCACTCACTTGGTGCTGGGTCTTGCTCTCCATGTGCCCGAGTTTCGTGTTCATTTTATCCTGAACCGATCCCAGCTCCGCTTTGATCTCCTCCACGGTCGCTTCCAACTGATTCTCCAGCTTGTTGATGAGGGGCTCGCATCGACAACCATTTATTGGTGCCTAAGAAGCAAACAAAAAAGTCAATCCAACACACGTGTTCCTTCAACAACCAGCACCCAGCACTCATCCTGGGCTGTCAGCGCAGCAGGCAGCACAGATGGCGCTGTGGAGCGTCCCACAGGCCACCTGTCGGGTCCCTCGGGCACTAGGAAGAGACAGAAGGTCCTGTGGTCCCAGTCCTCAGGCTGCTGTCATCCACTCTGGGCCCTCAAGGTAACCTGGTTGCGGAAGGACGGTGCAGAAAAGGGCAGCTCCACCCCTCCCTCCGTGGCCTGGGCCTAAGCAGCAGGGGAGCATCGCACTGTTCAGGTGGGTGGGATTCTCCAAAGCTCATACTTAAGCCAAAGCCTAAGTGAACATTAGCCCTTGGATACAGTGTTCGGCAGACAAGCCTGCGGCAGGCCTACGGTCGCACATCCTGACAGGGCTCGGCAGGTACCTGCATCACTTTCCCGTCCTTGCCCCGGTACAGCGTGTAGAGCTGGTATGCCCTGAACTCATGGGGAGGGGGCGGGGGTGAACACCGATGCCTGGGCCTCTTTTTAGGGTGACTATGAGTGTGCAAGTTCTTCTGGTGTCCAGGCTGCTGGTCTGCAGGTGGGGTGGGGTCAGAAAACGCTGACACCTGTGAGAGAGGAAGAGACAACACCCCGCAGCACTGTCACAGTTCTGAGACGGACCCCCGGCCAGTGGCTCCCATCTCGTCCACGTCTGGGCAGAGAACCCTGCTGTGCGTTCTTTGCTTCACGTGCTGTGCTCTGAGCACATGTCCAAGGAAATCCAGCAGCACACCCCTGTGTCTGACATTAACTGGATTTAATTCCGTGCTCTGGCTCCAAACCAGCCAGCCAAGTGAAGGAGCTTTTGAGCTGCTGGGCATGATGCTATCCCCAGGGCCCTCCGCCAACCAGCTTCCCAGCCCTCTCTGGGCTGCTTTCCCATGCCTCCTGACCTTCGGCCTTGACTTTCTCTGCCTGTTGTCCTTTGCTCGGGGCTCTGGGGAGGCAGACAGGAAATCTTCTCTGGCCTCTTCTTTTCTGGGTGCAGCCTGATCACTACTGGGGGTGTCTCCTGCCGAGACACTTCCCTACAAAGGAAAAAAAGAGTCCAGAAACCTGTTCTACTTGCCCCCTTGGCCTTTTTAAATCATGGCTTAAAGTTCTGTGTGCAGGACTCCATCCACCACAGGACTCATGGGAACCTCTGCCAGTGACCGACTTCGGCCACGGGGGCACTGCTTGGAGGTCTTCACTGAACACGCTTGTTTTTCCCACTCAGCCGAGCATTTGGCTTTTACTTATTAGGTGCCAAACTAAATATAATCTTGGGTCTAATTATACACAAACTTCAGGAACCTATCACACACAAAACACCTCTCAGCATTCGAGATTTCTGGTCTTCTGTAGTTCAACGTAAACACTCCACTCATTTTTGGAACTTGGACCCTCACAGTTCATAGCAGAGAGAACCCTCCGAAATGAAAAAAACGTGTTTGTGGTCCTTGTGAGAACTTTCATAAATTAATACATACAATTCACACACAGGAACGTAATCAGAGTTACAATGCCTTAACCCTGGAAATCGATGAGAGGACTGTGAAATAGCAGACAGGAGAGTAAGTACTTGGTATAAAACATTATGTGCCCCAAGTTCGCTCTACATCCTTGTCTTCTGCCTCATGGGAGAACTCAAAACGCTTGTTTCATTACAGCAGTGCAAGCTGTCCCTGGCACATGGCACCCAGCCAGGGGGTCGGTGGGGCAGACGGAGCAGAAATCCAGCTCGGGCTCTGGTCTCGACACGCGCCCCGTGCTGGGTGGTCTGCCCAGGGCTCCCTTTCCTAACATGCAGAGCCGTCGTCCATTCCCTAAGCGGAGAGAGAGGAAGCAACCTATGCTCCTGGTTCTCAACATGTAACCCACACCAGAATCCCCAGGAGGGCTTGTCCACACACCGATGGCTGGGCCCCCCATCTCCCGCCCTGGGAGTTTCTGCTCCGGTGGGTCTGAGGTGAGGTGCCGAAATCTGCATTTCTAACAAGGGACGGATGACGCTGTGGACACCACACTCAGGAAGGCACTGCTCCACACAATCACGGGCACAGTGTCCGAGAAGCAGCGCTGCCCACGTGGCAGTGGGAAGGCCAAGGATCCACGGGCTGGAAACAATAACCACACAAGGGTGCTGGGAAAGATGGGCAACACACACACACACACACACACAGGCACACAATCTGAAATCCTGGAGGAGTGGAGGGCACGACGCCATAGGGACAGACTGGCAATAGTTTGAAGGACCCCAGTGACAGGAAGAGACAGAGAGGGCGTGGCGGCTGCCAGAAGAACCCAGAGGAGGTGGGGAGGTAGTTCCCACCCTCTGAGAGGAGGTGCAGCTGGGGAGGGGCGGGAAGGCTACCCCCCACCTTGCTTTGTGCCACCTCATCTCTTGGCACAGACTGCGCTCGCCTCTCTTCCTTGAGCCTCTCTCTCTTTTTCCGCAGGCTTCGCCCACGACTGAAGCGCAAGACCTGAAGGAGGCAAGAGGCATTGTTACACACCAACGCAGCAATGGCGCGAGAGAATTCCTTGGACCTGGCACCCTGATCTAATGGAACTTCCAGCCTAGCAGGAGACACCACGCATTCACAGCAAGCACCTCAGACCACCTGCAATGCCTCCCCGGTCTGTGGAGACCCAGAGATGGACATTGTCCCTGACCTTAAGGAGCTGACAGTCCATGACAGTAACAGGCATTTATGCGCCAGGCCTGGGCCACCAGGTAGGTGTGTGCAGGTTGTGCACTGCTTAACTCCGGAGGGTGCCACGCACATGGACTAGAGACATTGCACAGCTCACCCCGGAGCTGTACGATGCGGCTGTCCAGCGCCAGGCACAGCCTCACTCACTGTCTGGTACACTCGGCCCAAACCAACCCATCAGATGTTCTCTCGGTCAAACCGTATCCAAGTCATGTACAAACTGATGAAAAATTACCGAGGTGCATCTATGATCTATGGTGCCAAGTATGGGGCAGGAATTTCTTTCCCCAAAGGGAGCATCTGGCCAGCCCCTTCAGCTTGCAGAGAGGTGGGATGGGCACAGGGGAGTGCACCCGGGGCCCGGCTGACCCAGGGTGGAGCCCGCCAGCCAGCAGCAGGATCTTTGGGCAAGTTACCTCACACCTCTGCGCTCTGTCTCCTCAAACGTAAACGCAGGAAGAGTAGGGATTAACCCAGGCAAAGGAGGTGGCCGTGTACCTTGGACCTTCGGTCACTGTCAGCCACCGCCCTACCCACCTCGGTGACTTAGCTGCTTAAGTGACAGAAGCTGTTGAACCAGATCTTTGAGCTGCTGGAAACTTTCACTGGCTCAGCTCCACACCCTGCCCCCACCCCCTACTCCCACATCCAGATTCACCCCTTTTACCAAAGTGGTCCAGAAAGCGAAAATGCTTTTCAAGGTCACACTATTTTTCTGCAATAAAACATTTTATTGTCCTCTTATATAAATAGATAAGGGCTCTCTGAAGTTCAGCATGGTCTTTTTCATCGCAGTTTCAGACTTTCTTCTCACGTTCATTGTCTTCAGGTGACGCCATTACAACAGAAAGAACCTCTACAGGCAGTGGGTACCACGGAACGGGAAAACCCCTGACAGTATCTGTTTGTGAATACGGCTGATTTTTAAACCCTAGTCTCATCCCCTAGCCCCGCAGTTCTGAAAGTCTAGGGAATCCTGGGTCCATGAGATTAAAACCATTTTCCTACTATTAAGCCGATGTGGACTTTTTCACTCTCAGTCTCTCACGAGGGCACAGTGGCATTCACCAGGGGCTGCCCACGAGATATTGCGATAGACTGCGTGTGGAGAGACCGATCCCGCTACCTTCTAAAGATGGTACGGAGACCTGCGAACATGTACAACTGTGCTTCTCCTCCTAATTTTTGTTCTGAAAAATAGTTTTTCACAAAACAATGCCATTTCTATGAACACAAAATGGACTTCTAAATTTTAAATTAATAAACATCCTTAACATTTCTCAAGTTTAATTTTAAATATGGTAACTGTTGATGGATAAAATTCACATAAACAAAGCTCCTTGTAAAGCCTCCAAAGTATTTTGAAATGCAAAAGGGCCTTTCAACCAAAGTCTGAGAGCCCCTGTCCCGAGCCATTTCTAAAGCTAAATTTAGACTCACTAGAAAGTCGAGTCTGATGAGAGAAGTGACTAGTGCCCGTCGCTCACCTAGTCCACGGACCCTTACGAAAGCACACAGCACGAGAATATCAGCCTGAAATCCACTTTCAGAAGCACATTTGAACCACATCAATCAAAAAAGAGAAGAGACACCCAGAGGTGACCCAAACCAAAAATAATCCTCAGAAAAACTCCTCCACAGACCACGTTACTAGCCCATGAAAAATCAGATATTCACCAAATGAAATGTCATCAATCTTTTCCAATTCACAGGAATTGGGGCATATTGGTCTTAAAGCTTTGGGGAAAAAAATATCCTTAGTACTGCTGGGAAGCATCAAAATCCATGGTCAACTCGGGATCCAAAGCAAAGGGATTTCTTATTTCAGACAAACAGTAAGACTACTTTCGTAACTATGAAACAATAGAACAGCAGACATATACTTTTATGCATATTCCGTTCCTTCTTTGTGTTTAGAATAGGGTTAGCAAGTACCATTGTTTAAAATAAACTTTCATAAAATGTTATCTTATTTGCTATTCAATATGGGTGTGGAAAAACTTGGCTTAGGTCACTTTTTAATGGATCACTTTTAAATGGAAACACTAAGGACAATCACATAGGAAAACTGTCAACAGTAACTCTTCCCTGTGAATTAAGACCCTCGGGCTCTGGAAGACCGACGACAGGTGGGTCTCTGCCCATCAGTCTCTGCGAGCCTGGATGCTCCTCCCCACAAGACTTGATGATCTTTATAGGTGAGCATGCAGCGGACTGTCCATCAAAATACCAAGCACAGAAATGCCAGATAACTGATGAATTCGGACACTTACATAGCACCCTGTACTTTTTGATCCACGAGAGACTAGCATCTTTCTATCTGGGTTCACAGATTGATTCCACTGATGATTTCTTTATAAATAACCGGAGAGAGGCGGAGCCTCTTCCCAAAGGAGCACTGCCTTGCACCTTTCAGGGGCTCTATAGACTTCCACAGACCACTGAGAAGGACCAACCCCTTAGTCAATTTTGTGAAAGACAAACATCTTAACCATTTCCAGCAACTGCTTATATCAGACATGCTTTTAAAACCTGAGTGAAATCAAAGCCATGCAGAAGCCTGGGCTGGCCGGGGTTGAGCTGTGAGGCCACAGCTGTGTTCAGGATCCTCCCAGGGCTCCCTGACACTGTCTTCCTGTGACAGTAGCCAGAATAAAGTGGAAGCAAATCAGTGTTTACCATAAATTGACACAGAATAACCCCAACTGCAAAATAACCTGAATGTCCTACATTAAGGAAATTGTTCAACAAATTATAGACAGCAATAAAAAAGACTACTACTATGATGAATAATTGTGATGACTGCGGAACACTTTCTTATTACAGTTAGAACAAAGGGCGGACTATAAGAGGGTATACACGCTGTAGACACAATTACATAAAAGTCATGTGTCACCTGCCTGGCGTAGCTCAGTGGATTGAGTGCGGGTTGGGAACCAAAGGGTCACCGGTTCAATTCCCAGTCAGGGCACATGCCTGGGTTGCGGGCCAGGTCCCTGGTGGGGGCCATGTGAGAGGCAACCATACATCACTGTTTCTCGCCCTTTTTCCCTCCCTTCCCCTCTCTCTAAAAAAATAAATAAAATCTTAAAAAAAAAAAAAAGAAGTCACGTGTCAGTGGAAAGTAATACGAAGAAACAAGTTATTCCAGGGTGCTGAAATTATGACTAGGTTATAAATTATCACTCAACTCAAATGATATGAATCATCTTTTTTTTAGTTGACTGATTACCAAAATACCATTATTTAATAAAAAAGAAAACTATACTGTACTTAACTTCCTCTTAGTGGACATTTACTGCTTTGTCTGCTCAGAACGGGCCCCTCCCTCCCGCCTTTCTCTGGAAAATGCCCCCTGACCACACGTGGTCAGGCGGATGCAGCCGTCTTCCAGCCTCTGCCGCGCTTGTCAGGGCGCTTGCCCTGAGCTCTCATGTGATGTTTTAAACTGGAACTTTTTCTCCACTGAGTACCTGGGGAGTTACACTCCAGGAAGCTGGGAGTGACAAAACGGGCCCGCAGCTGCTGGTTCTGGTGGTCCTGGCGGCCCATGGGGATTCCTACATTTCCCACCGCCTGCTTAGTAAGCCTGTTGGTTCCCTATTTAATGTTAGTTTGAATTGGCTTCAGTAGATTGCAAGCAGAGGGTCCCCATGACTTTATGTAGCCCCACATAATCAATACAGTGGACAATGCAATAGATCCTACCTGGGGAGCTTTCGTGAGGAGAAGAGCAACTTCTGGGTTATTGTGGTAGCGGGCAGCCTCCAGCGGGGTCTGGCCTGCCTAGGAAAGGCACAGGGGGGGCGAGTGAGTACCGGCCACCAACCCCGCACTCTGTCACACCCGCATCTACACGTGCTCACAAAACACACGTAACAGACGCGGGCCTGCTCTTGAGCCTCCTCCCAACGAAGGAGCCACGTTACACCTGAGGACGCAGCGACAGGGGGAAGTGCTGACCGGGTGGGCACTAAGTGCTCCAGAAGGCAGAGGTCGGGGCACTGCCCACCAAGGCATGCTTTCTGGAAAAGAGATGAGGGAAGGGAAAAGTCACACAGGGTCAGGGTGGAAGATTCCAGCTGAGGAAACTCAGAGGATCATAAAACGCAGCCAAGCAGTGATTTTTCCCCGGAGAACAAGGGAGAAGACACTGGGCAGGGCCAACAGGGGCCCAGCCAGAGTCTCGGGAGCTGGACCATGAAAACCAATTAGGAAGCTCTGGCCACAGTGGAGGCTCTAGGGAGATTAAGCCAGCAACCAAGAGTCGCTAAGAGCAGGATTCAAGGATGGGAAAGGTGTTCAAGGCGTCGTGGGAGAAGTGCCCTGAGTTACTGCCCAGCACAGGTACTGGGACTGTGAGAAGAAAGGGGAAACTAGATCCGGGAGCCTTCAGCAGCTTCAACACTCTGGCCTCCCTGAACATGCACACAAGCACTCCTCCCCCGCTGAGTGGCATTTCAAGAGGGCAGAGACCCAGAGTGGCCTTAAAAATGGGTGTCTGAGTAGCTCAGTGGATTGAGCGCGGGCTGGGAACCAGAGGGTCCCGGTTCGATTCCCAGTCGGGGCACATGCCTGGGTTACAGGCCGGGTCCCCAGTGAGGGCCATGTGAGAGGCAACCATGCATTGCTCTTTCTCCCTCCCTTCTCCTCTCTCTGAAAATAAATAAAATCTTAAAAAAAAAAAATGAGTGTCTGAGCTGGCAGCTGCTAGGATCTGAAAGAGAAAGAGGCGGGTGGGGAGGAAGGGAGGAGGAAGGGAGATATTGAAAGGGAAGGGAGACTGAGATCGGCCATTTTGGAGAGAAAGGAGTTAAAAGTTTGAGGACGATTGATGCTTCGTGGCCATTTATTTGAGGACCACATCTGTACTTGGTAACTTCCCCTTGTTAGCTTAGTCATCCCAGATCTCTCTCACACCAGGGTGTGCTCACTCCAGCTAGGAATGTAAAGACGAGCTCTCAGAGCTTGCTCCCTCGTGGGGCTACTAAGAGCTCGAGTCTCCCTAAGTCCACCGCTGAGGGCCCCAGGTATGTGCCCATGGAGTCTGCAGGAGGTGAGGTAGGAACAGCATGCCCCATTCTGGAAAGGGGTGGAAAGGGCTTTAGAAACCATCACTGCAACTCCACTTACATTATTAACGATGCTCCCATCCGCTCCAGCCTCCAGTAAGATTTTAACCACCTTCTTGTGATTTAGGGAAGCAGCCACATGAAGTGCTGTATCTCCAGCCTGAAATTAATCAGAAGAAAGCCCCCTAAACCCCACCTGAGCACGGCCCACAGCCCTCCAGCTTTTCGCCCCATGGCCCTGGAGCGGCTTTTCAGAGTCGATCTAAGATTTGCTAAAGACCAATAGAGGGCCCTTGGCTCAAATGTTACGTGGTTCTTCAAGATCGTGGAGCTAAATGAGCAATGCAGAAATATCACATTCCTTTCTGACTGAAGATACTGGAAATCACAGGATTAATGTGTGCAGGGGGACAAAATGATGCTGGGCTGGGATTGTTGAGAAGGGTCAGACCTGCATCCTTACACTGAGGCTGGGACCCAGGGGCCAGGAGGCTGGCCATCCCGGAGCTCTGGGCCATGTCCCACCACACAGCAGGGCAGAGGGCAGAGAACCCTGGGCTCCTGAGTGCTAGCACGGTGGATGCCTCGAAGACAGCCACTTCCACAAGCACCTGCGACGATGTGAAGGGGCTGCTGGGAATCACTCTGCAGGCTCACGTGTTCTTTGTTGGGTGGAGTGACTGAGGATCAGTCTTAACACCAGCTGTTTTCAACCTCTTACCCAACAGCCTAAGTTTTCATGTCCTCTTTATACAAGAAATGTTTTTAGACAATCAGCTATAACAGGAGGATTTGGACAATTCCAAATGCAAATGCTGGTTTTTTTTATCCCCCCTCCCAACAGAATGATATAAATAAGTCAGGCAAATACAGGCGAGGTGTAACAATTCATTCTCTACCATCAGGGGATCAGGTAAAGCACTCCGATACTTTTTTCCCTGACAGCATGAAAATTTAGTCGCCAAGTACCGATGGGGACGTCACTTCCTTGCTGAACCGCTTAGCTGTGTGCCTGGGGAGGGTGGGAGGCTGGGCGGCAGTGGTTCCCGATCTTGGCTGCACACTGGAGTCGTGTGGGGGGCTGTGTAAACCTCTAACACCTGGGCCCCACCCCAGACATTCCGATTTAATTGGTCTGAAGTGTAGGCTGGGCACTGTGATTTTTCAAAGCTCCCAGGTGACTGAAATGTGCCACAAAGGTTGAGAAACACTGGCTGGCGGGGGCTGCAGAATGGCGATTTTGTGACTCAGCTATGTCAGGGAGTGGTTCTCACTCCTAACTGCACACTCAGGCCGTTCCCTGGGTATTCTGGTCGTTTAAACAGGGGTGGGATTTAGGAATGGTATTTTTAATTCCCTGTTGATTCTTATGGGCAGTCAAAGTTAGAAACCACCATTATAGGGTATATAACCATCTATTTTTTAAATTTCAAATACCTGCACCCAAACTCAGGTGAAGCCAAACAATGCATCACTTAGGTATCAATAAGCAGCAAGACAACATTTAAAAATATATAGATAACTACCAAAAGTCTAGCACATTTCCACAGAACACTGTAATAATCACAGCTTTATTACAAAAGCCCATTATATGGCACAGATACAAATGATGTGCCCAATTTTACAGCGACCAGAGACTCCGTGAGCTCACATAAAGTGGCAGTGCAAGGCACAGAACTCGAGTCGTGAGACACCTCATTCCCTTGCTTATTTCTTACTAAGCCACATTCTTGTGGATTTCCTTGTAAAAATCACACTTAAAACTAAACCCCGCCCCCAGGAGCTCTAGAAAATGTTCGATATGCAAATGCGGTGATAAGCACTGGAATGGGAAGGGCAGGCTCTCTCTAGGAGGCACACCCAGGGGAAGGCCAGCTCTGGCCGAGTCCCAGCAGAGAGGGGCTCCCAGCAGCCTCTGCTCCAGTGCGTGCTAACACACCTGGCAGTCAGCCTTGTGGGAAGGGGGCCCGGCAGCCATGGGGAGGACACATGCACTGACCTGGTTCTTTTCATGGACAGAACAGAAAGCACTGAGGAGGAGCTTAATGATGGACAAGTGATTATAGCGCGCGGCAACGTGCAAACAGGTGTCGCCTGCCTGCGGACAGAAATCAAACTCTAAGCACAGTCTGAGCAGTTACAAAACAAAACAGTGAAAGTCAAAAGAAAGTATCATTTAGAAGCTGGCAGGCTAGTGTACATTCTTTAGAGGGTGTCGGGCAGAGTTATAAGCATCTCTTTCACCGTGGATGCTCCACTCCCAGACTCACAGCCCTTTGCTGCTGCCTGCAGCCCTGCTGATGTCCCACCATGCAGGGTCTCTGCATCCAGGTTTTATATGCTGGATGTCTGCCCCCGTGAGACCTTCTCCATGGCCAAGGCAGGTTCTGCTTCCCCAGCACCTGCTTAAGAGTCCACTGACCCCATCCTCCCCCACAACCCAAAGACTCGAGTATGCTGAAGGAGGACCAAGAGCACTTCTTTGAAAATGAGCCCTTCCCACCTCAGTTCTATCATCGACGTAAGGACAGGGAAGCAGGAGCAGTTGATGAGTTTTAACATCACATGTGTTCTAAAAAATTCAAGGTGCATCCCATTTTAGTTGGACCCCAATATCCCATATAGAGCAAGGTAGTCTGGGGAGCTGAGGAAGCAGCAGTCACAGGGCGTAAAAAAAGGCAGTCAGAAAAACTCAGGATCCTGATTTTCCTTGTGGCCACAGGCCAAAGTGGCCCCCAGAGAGACAACAGCAAAACTGGGGACAAAGTCATGACATTCTGTGGTGATCTCTTAACATTTCCATTCTAGCTCTGTCTAGAAATGGTGACCACTCAGCATAACTTTGTCCCTAGACCTAGATTAAGAAGGAGCCAAGTTCAAAGCTGAGGATCAGGGCTTTCTGAGAATCACCTTAGATGAGCCCGCCCCCCATCAGGGAGGCCCAGCTAAGGCCACTTACTAAAGAGATGCCTGCAGGGGTGTCCAACCTTTTGGTGTCTCTGGGCCACACTGGAAGAAGACTTGTCTTGGGCCACATATTAAATACACAAACACTAACAAAAACTGATGAACAAAAAAAAGTTTTAAGTAAATTTACGATTTTGTGTTGGGCTGCATTTATAGCCATCCTGGGCCACATGTGGCCCGTGGGCTGCGGGTTTGATGCCCCTGCTAGAATCTCTAGTGGAGCACCTGAGGCATGGGACTTCCTGTGGGGAGAGGAGGGACACCTGTGTGACCTCTCAGGTCAGGTATCGCTCAGAACTACTGAACCATCTGCTCATTCCAAGGATGCCTCAGTTATTGCTTTGTAGACCCTGGGCATGAAGCCTCAGACAACCTCCCCGGCAAGCACCATCCAGTAGGTGTCAACAGCACAGCACTGCGTGGGCAGGGACCTTCTCCAGACATTTAGTTTCCTAGATCCATTCACCAACACAGGGCATAGGGAACAATAAAGCAAATCGAGGTTGAGGAGTGAGGGGAAAAGGATGGAAGAAAAGCTGTTTCCAAGTCTCTTCTTTCCTCTCCTCACACTCCTAAAGGATCCCTTAGAAAATTAGCAAAAAAAGAACCCTTCAGAGATAGTCCCCAGATAATTCGCATTTTTATTTTCTAGAGGTTAACACTCAAGTGTGCTTTCAGGGTTATTTCCCAAGATGACACCAGAGAGCCCGAGAGAAGCCAGCTTTGTTCACCCACGTTATTTTTGAGGTCGGTGCGGGAGCCGCCCAGCAGGAGGACGCGTGCGCTCTGGGAGTGGCTGTTCTGGCAGGCCAGGTGCAGGGCCGTGTTCCCTGCCTTGGAGAGAGGCGAGAGAAGGGAGGACACGTTAGTGACACGGTGCTCTGCAGCCCTGGACTGAGCAGGCCTCACAGGGGCGATACGAAGAAAGGTCAGAGCTCACATTCTCTGCTCTCTAGTTGGTGGACCTAGCAGTGGTGTCAGTGGCAAGAACATTTGCCTTGGAACCCAAGCAGACAGAAGGGTTACATCTGTGATCAAGCCCTGGTTCCAAGTCCTGGCTTTGCTACTTACTAGTCGAAAGCCACGGGTCCAGGCTCTTACTCTCCTCCGCCTTGAATTCCTTACCTGTAAGGTGGCATCTGGCCCCT
>PVJI01023676.1:0-23169 GCA_004026765.1 Micronycteris hirsuta
CCATTATCCTTATCGTATTCTTCATTTGTTCAATTATTTGCGTCCACCTTTCTTCCAGCTTTGTTAGCATTTTAATTACTAGCATTTTGAACTGAGCATCTGATAGGTTGACTATGTCATCATCCGTTAGTTGTAATTTGTTCTGATCTTTCATTTTGGCCATTTTCATTCTTTTTATCTCGGTGCACTTGTCGGCTCGCCAGTGCCGGTGCCACCGGCAACCTGGGTCATTTTTTGGGTAACATTGCCTCTGGGGGAGGGGCCTGGGAGGAAGCACTGGCAGCTGCCATTCACCGCGGGCCCGTCACCCCTCCGCTCCCCAGTTCCCCACCACCTTTTCCGCCAGACTTGATTCTGCTGGCTCCCTCTGGCCTCTCTCCGGCAGCGTTGCCGGCTTGCAGGATTCACCCGTTGTACGGGGACGCGCCCTGTTTAGGCGCTGAGGGCGTGAGTTCCTCTGTGACAACTGCCTCTCACTCCGCTCCTTCGCCTGGTTCTGCCCTGCTTACCGGCCTGGATGTTCGTCCTCTCTAACCTCCTGGGTGTCGGACTTCCCTTCAGTTCTTTTCTGTCCATTCTGGTTGTTTAATTTTTCACTACTGCGTTCGTTGTTTAGACACTCTGGACGTGCGGGCAGCGAGTGCGTCCACCTACGCCGCCATCTTTGTGAAAGTCCTAATAGATGTATTTTTAAAAAGAAATAAATATATACATAGAAACTAGAATAAGATAGTAATAGATATATATTCATATGTAATTAGCTGCATGCTATATTTAGAGTTGCATACTCATTTTAATTAAAATTCTATAAAAACATTTTCTGTCAATAAATATTCTTTAGAAATAATTTTGAACTGGATACATCATCGTTTTAATTTTTTTATTGTTAGCCATTTGAGTTCTTTGAGAATGCTCTGAGAACTATAAGTCACTTACAAGTGCACAAATATAAATTGTGATTACTGCTGGAACAGTTCTTGGAAGATCATAGTGCAACTGGAGAACTATTATCCTTTGCTCTGAAACGGTAGCCACATTTCACATTAATATATGAGTAAATTACCTTAGTGGAGAGAATAATTTGTTTGAAAATAAATGCCTTAACACCTAAACAAGTCAGCTGTTTTCTTAAAAGCCTGCCACAGAATTGCAGAATTACTATGGAATAACTACCCACTTGTTTTCTTATTCAATGTTATTTCCTAATGAATTTTTCTAAGTAGTTTGTACTGTCTCATTTTATCAGTCTAATAAGAATCCATGCTTCAGCCTTCTCACCACTACAGGCAGCAATTGCTGTGAACACGTCAAATGCATGAGTGAACAGACAAATGGGCATAGTGGGAGAGCACACACAAAAGTGAGATGATGGCTGACCGAGTTCCCTAATTACTGGAGTTTTAATGAGACGACAAAGCCCTTGCTAAGGATTTCCCGAGTTTTATTAGAAGTCCATACTCTCTTTCTCCTTGCAAAATAAGGGCCGCCCAAACTGCCCCTCAAAAGGGCGGTGTTGTATTCAGTTTACCATTGACGGCGGCTGTTAGTGCCAAATGAAGCAATGATGCACGACGTTGCTGAACATCCAGACAAAACAAAGAAAATCAAAACAAAAAATTGTAAAAAGGGGAAGTGATCTCACATGGTAATCATGACATGACGGTGAGTGAACCAATACATTTAGCTAATTTTACTCCTTTATTGGTAAAGAGCTGGAAAGGGGTTATAAAGAGACACAAGCTGGACATAAGGAGAATTGAGTTTAAGATTACTTCTTCCTGCTCCATTTCTTTTTATTCATATCCCTTCAATTATTAGTGAGGCTAGATCTTTTTCCAAATGTGTATCTGTTGTTATTGGAATGTGTGTGTGCTGTCTATCAGGAAGTCCTTTTTGGTCCCCAACCAAAAGTGATTTAATTTTATTTAGAAATTATACAGGATTATATTTGCGCTTCTTTTGCACTTTTCATGCTCTACTTATTATTTAAAATACTTTTGTATTTGCATTATCTTTAAAGTATAAAATTCTTTGAGGACTGAAATTATTTCTTTAATCTGCATCACCCTTTTTTATATAACTTAGCCTGTTGTATGTGCTGGGAACTCAGTAAGTTTTCTTAAATTATGCTGAATCATGAGTGGGCAGGGATCAGACCTCAGCCTAATCTAGTCTTTTCCAAGACTTTAGGCATTTTTGTTTTGCTCTATTATATGAGTCCAGCAATAGTCTGTGTCCTGTGACAGTGTATAGATCACAGAAAAAATTGTCACATCATTTCAATTTTTTTTAATTTTTATTTATTTTAATTACTTTATTGTTCTTCAATTACAGTTGTCTGCATTTTCTGCCCTCCCCTCCCCCACCTCCCTCCCTTGCTTCCACCCTCCCCCTTGGTTTTGTCCATGTGTCCTTTATAATAGTTCCCAAAAACCATTCTCCCCATAATCCCCTCCCCCCTCCCCTCTGGCTATTGTTAGATTGTTCTTAATTTCAATGTCTCTGGTTATATTTTGCTTGCTTTTTTCTTTTGTTGGTTATGTTCCAGTTAAAGGTGAGATCATATGGTATTTGTTCCTCACCGCCTGGCTTATTTCGCTTAGCATAATGCTCTCCAGTTCCACCCATGCTGTTGCAAAGGGTATAAGCTCCTTCTTTCTCTCTGCTGCGTAGAATTCCATTGTGTAAATGTACCATAGTTTCTTGATCCACTCATTTGCTGATAGGCACTTAGGTTGCTTCCAGCACTTGGCTATTGTAAATTGTGCTGCTATGAACATTGAAGTGCATAGGTTCTTTTGGATTGGTGTTTCAGGGCTCTTAGGGTATGTTCTCCAAAATACATAAAGAACTCATACAACTCCACTCCAGGAAGACAAAAAAGACAATTAAAAAATGGGCAAAAGACTTGAACAGACACTTCTCCTAGGAGGACATACAGAGGGCCCAGAGACATATGATAAGATGCTCAGCATCACTAGCTGTCAGAGAGATGCAAATTAAAACCACAATGAGATACCATCTCACACCAGTCAGAATGGCCATCATAAACAAATCAACAAACAAGTGTTGGAGAGGATGCAGAGAAAAGGAAACCCTAGTGCACTGTTGGTGGGAATGCAGACTGGTGAAGCCACTGTGGAAAACAGTATGGAATTTCCTCAGAAAACTAAAAATGGAACTGCCTTTTGATCCAGGAATTCCACTGCTGGGATTATACCCTAAGAGCCCTGAAATACCAGTCAAATTTTCTTAATGTTACACACAAGTTTATTTCAATGTAACATATTCTTCTGATTTCTAATTATCTCTGCCTACACATCCTTCTCTTCTTGTCACTAGTTTTCTCTCTAGATTTGCACTTGCCCTTCATTCACACACTGATGCTATCTAGCCTAAAGGTGACGGCTGTGTTCCCCAACCTGCTTCCAGGGTCACTGCTACGCCCTGTAAGGCAGACAACTGTACTTGAACAATAAAAGAAAATGTTTTAAAAATAAGTGTAACTCTAGAAAGCAATAACAATATTTGTATGTAAAATAATACCCTGAAATATGATAGTTTTGTTTCCAAATATAAATAAGTAAATAATTGAATTTAAAAGAAAACAATTCAACCATCCCCCAAATTTGTACAGAGCCCCAAGGAACCATTTAAAAACACAACTATGTTCAATGAAGTCATTATATTATTTTAATAACATAGTAGTATTAATACCCAATATACAAACTTAAAATAAATCAAGTTTCTCATGCTGGCATTATTCTAACAATATAAAAATAAATGTTGTAATTAAGGAAACATGTTACTAAATAAAGCTAAGTTACTATGTTATTAGGAATGGTAAGATTAGAATCTTTCTTTCTTTATGACTTATCATCATGATGCCTAGAGACCTGAGCTTTATTCGGTGGTCCTTACTACTTAGGATCCTCTACTCTGATAGGGTAAAACAGGATAGAAGAGTGTGCTTGAATGGACACAAACTAGTCCCATACATCCATGGGCTAGAAATAACTGAACCTCATCAGGCTGCAAGAAGACAATATTAACTGAGTTCTGTGAGTCCAGAAGTCTGTGCAGAGCTTTGCCACAGGGCCAGCTAGAACAAAACTACAGCCAAAGACTCCGGAGACAGAGGAGGTCAAAGGATGCCAGGCGGTGCAAAGAGGGGGCTGACACAGATCCCCTTCCAGTGCTGAATTGTCCCTGATGATGAGAATCTGGAGTCTGGCATCAGGGGTTAGGCAAGCAACTCTTCTGCACAGAGAATGCAATTTGAACAAGGGCCACTTCTGCTTCTGTTACACAAGAAAGCCCACCCGTAAGAAATAGCTAGCTATCCCTGGACAGGCGGGCAATCCATGTCTTGTGAAACAACACAGGGGCCTTGTAGTGAGTTAAATAGTGTCCCCCACAAATGTTTGTGCATCCAGAACCTCAGACTATGACCTTATTTGGAAATGGAATCTTTGCAGGTATAATTAGTTAAGGGTATAATAATTAGGAATCTTTGCAGGGTATAATTAGTTAGGTATAATAATTAGGGCTGACCAAAAATCCAATGAGAATATTTTTGCAAGACTCAGAAAAGGACACAGACATGCAGACAAAAGAAGACCATGTGAAGATAGAGGCATAGATTCGAGTTAACGCTGCCACAAGCCAAGGAATACCAGGAGCCACCAAGAACTGGAAGAGGAAAGGGAGGATTCTTCCCTAGAACCTTCAAGGGGGGTGTGTCTCCACAAATACCTTGATTTCAGACTTCTGGCCCCCAGAACTGTGGGACAATAAGTTCCTGCTAGTGTGTGACAATTTGTTAGAGAAGCCGCAAGAAACGAACACAAGGGACACAGCGACCAGAAGGAAGCCTGAGGGCTTCACTGATGTAAGTTCAATGTTTGGGCGGACGAGCTCATTCCCTTCACTATTGGATCTCAGTTTAGCACGTTACTAAGTTAATGGTCAATGACACTGGTAACAGTATTAGTAAAACATTAATTTTTCTCCTAATAAGGTCTTTACTTTGGGGAAAAGTTAGTTCAATAATAAAATGTAAAGCAGATTTCTTTATCCACTTCAATTTCTTATGTTCTCCCTTTAAAATACTTTTAAAGTTAAAATTAATTTTAAAGTCATCTTAAAGTCCAAAGTTCATTTGTCCACATCACAGACTTTATAAATTAACTTTTTCAAAATATTATGTGTATTTCAATTTATAATACGTGATAATCCACTTGCTTTTTTAGAAAATTTACATAAGCCATTTTTTTTTTACCTTCTCTTGAAAACTGTTAAAGAATAAAGAGCAAATTCAACCCTACACTTGCCATAGACAAGGTGATCTTTACAGGTTACACCCAAGAGCGACTTTATTTATTCCTCCCTACTATTTCCTGTTGTGTGTGAAATGACTCATTCAGTCCGCGCCATTCCTGCATTCTTTTCCTGCCCGAGGAGCAGTAGAGGTTGGCTCCATCTGAGCTTCCTCAGGGTCTCCTGCACTGTCAGAATGTCAAGGCCAGCAGGGTTCCAGTATCATTTACCCTTTATGGGCTATTGTTCCCACCAACTGTATTGTCGTTTAAGGTTGTCGCCTAAAATGCATGTAAAATTTATGGCTAATTTAACAGTCAGTAGCGGGAATCTGTTAAGAGATTATCATATCCTTTTAAGGAAATTATAAAGCTGGTCATAATTTGCTGTCTACAAAACCTACCATACTTGATTCAAAATCTGGCAAAAACTAAAACCAAAGTGACACTGGCTACCAATCATTTGAGACTGATATAAACAAAAGAGATATACATGGATTAGAATACTGGAAGCCACAGAAATATGTTTGTTCTTTAAAACAGAAACCTGCCAATGTTTTCAGAAGGCAACCATATTGTTCCTCCCATACGAGAGTCTAAAACACAGGACAAATTTTCAGTAGTAATTTCTTCCATCAGATGAGGACAGGGAGAGTTGTCATCTTCTAGGGAAGTGGGTGTTTTTTGCAGATGTAATTAGTTAAGGATCTAGATGAGCTTCTGAATGCCAATGGGTACATCCAAATGGATGTGTTGGCAGGGCGGAGGCCAAGAGAACCCTTAGGGTAAATAGTGCTCTACCTTGAGTTTCAAGAATACACAGTGCAAAATAAAAATGAGAGGGCAGGATGCCATGCAGAACACATGCACACTTAGTACCACAATCCCATCTCTAGAGCATCTAAGGGCCCATTTTGTGAGTAGGAGCAACAGCTGGTCCTGTTCCATGAAAGGTCAGAGTCTACGCCTGAACAGACGAAGTGCCGGTAGAATTCAATGGTGCCCCTTGGGTTCCTGATACCCGGTATTAAATGTATTTTTGATCGGTTGACTTTCTTTTTTTCTTCTATGACTTGCTAGCATGTAAGTTACTACTATGTTTTAGGATGTCTATGAGCCCTACTTTACGCTGAGTAGATGATTGGACTATAACCAAACTTCTTAGTGTTTTTAAGATCCTTTATAATTTGACCCCTTCATATAACTTTAGTTCTTTCTCAATTCTTTCCCTTGACTCTGAGCTCCAGAAAAATGTGTGGCACTTTTAGGTTAGGGAATACTGTGCTAGGTGTTAGGTTATAGTCATTCCTGCCTTTCAGGAATTCAGCGAGAGTCATAATAAGTACCATTAAAGCTACATACGTACAAGCACAGGACACCTAACCCCGTCTTCAGGTCATAGAACACTCTCCAGGGGAAACGTCTAGAGTGATATCTGAAAGATAACTAAGGGTTAGGCAATAGGGGTAGTGTGGGCAAGTACTCTTTACAGAAGAAACAGCCTGTGCAGACGTTTGGAGGTTAGAAGTTCCTTACAAACATTACAAACATTCTTTAGCTTATCCATAGTTTCAATTTGTCCATGGTCTCTACGTGCCAATTATTGAGGGTGAATTTGAGATGAGTTCTAAATATGAGTTTTCCCCTTAGATTTTTCTAAGTCTTGCAAATTTACCATGCCCAAATCAGTTATAAGAAAACAAGGGGGAAAAGCCTACAAAATTGAGAGAGGAATGATGCATGTATCATTTTGTGAATTGCTATTCCCAAGTACAGTATTCTTCCCTAAATGACCATGCCTGGCCCCACGGGACGCTGTTAATTGTTTTATTTCACTCACTGTTCAAATTGTTCTCACTCTTCATTAGATTGAAAGCCTGTGGTCTCCAAGAAAGACAAGTCTTGAAAGCAAACTTGGCTTTGAGCAGCTGTTTCTCTTCTATAATCTTTTATATATCATACAGTTCAGGTTCATTGGTCTCCCTGACAAAATCCTCATTCAAAAACACAAAAGCAAAGCGGAACAATGTTATCGACCATGCGTGCTCAAAGCATGACATATCCCCACCTCCATTTTGGCCTGACCCCTCTCGTTTCTCATCCCTTGGCCTTGTTCCCAAGTTCTTCTAGCCATCCCCCGTGCTACTAGAAAAATATGTTGGATGAGAACTTGACAAAATATGATCCTCCTTTAGCTAAACATACATGTGTAATAAACATGTGTTCAGAAAAGAAGTAGGCAGAACTAATTTCACATTCACCACAGTGGCACCACATCTGGTCCCCATAAATGTCAGTTAAGAAGAGAATTAGCTTGATGTTGGCCTAGCGATGAGAAACTCTTGTGTGCTCAATTTCTGGCACTTTCTTTCGACTCACAATGCGATGCTTCGCAGATATTTTACCCTTTTGGCACTCAATTTTCCTCGTCTGTTAAGAAGCGATAATGTCTACTGGTCTTTATTCTCCCACTGTGTGTACTTCCTAATTTCTGTACATAGTTTTCACTGATTCCGATAGTGCTCAGTTTAGAGGAAGAAAAGAAATACATATGCATGAAAAAAGTAGCATTCTTTCTGGTTTGCAAAACTGCTTGGTTAAAGTCAGGGGTACGAGGTGCAGACACTGTCCATGTAAGTCTATTCTGAATACCATGTTCTGACGCTGAACTAGGGCCACACGTTTACCTGTCACTCACGGTATTTATGTTCTACTCCAAAGATAAAGTACAATGTCATTAGTCTAGAAATTTTGCTATAAAATATCAATATCCTTCCATTTAATTATTTAAAATATATTTCCTTTTTTAAGACTCCAAATACAAAAATATAGATCAGTCCATTTTTTAGTTCCAACACTAAATAAATTCTGATTCTGATTATCTTTATGCACTGCCTTTTAAAAAATAAAAGTAAAAATTTTAATAGGAATAATAATAAAAATCTATGGTAATGCTTCTTTTAGAAGAGTTCAAAGAAACCTATAAATACTCTTTCAACCATTGCTGGTTTTCTAATTTAAAATGATGCATCATGCCAGAGTTACAAAACAATTGTTTCTTATAAAATTAGTTCACATACAAAGTTTAGTATCAGCTCTTATAAGTCATTTCCTACAATGTCTGAATCATTTGGAGAGTAGTTACGCATCTGTGCGTAAGTGAATGACCTAAATTACTTTAACTTCTGATTCATCACGCCCCATCCTATTTTTGTATTTAGCTCTTTTCTCTTCCCAAATTGAATGTCAACACGGAGCAAGGTCATGCATAAATAGTTTCCAACCTATAGCTTTATTGTTTGCTTCCCCAAAGAGATTTTTTGCATCTTTTCTCCTTCTAAATTTATCTTAAGCCATATGCTTTTTGCCTGGTAAACATATAGAATCTTGAAGCCGGAAAGAGACCTCAAGGTTGAGTAGTTTTAACCTCCGAATAATAGTAATGATAATAATATCTTCTTAAACTCCCTGGCATGTAATTCAGACCCTGAACAGAGAGCCCACTAAATAACAAAGAAGCCAGTTTTCCTTGTATCCCCAAATTAAGACTTTATTTGCTCTTCCCAGAGATTGAGAGCATAGCATTCCTCCAGGCCTTTGTATGACTTGCTCCCTAAATATACTCAGGGGTCTGCTTTAATGTCACCTTCTCAGAGAGGCTTGCCAGTCACTCTACTCCCTTAATCAACTTTACTTTTCTTCATAATACTTATTGTTACCTGACATTACACTATTTGTGATTATCTGATGTAACACAGAATCTAAGCTCCCAAAAAGCAGGGACTGTATGTTATTACCACTGTATCCCTGGTCCCTAGAGCAATGCCTGGTATATAATGGGTGCCAGAAACAGTTGCTGATGGATTTAATATTAAGCTTAAGTGAACATCCCTATAGCTTTTGCCCACTGATCCAAATTCTGCTTTTTGGAATCAAATAAGAGTGAACATTCTTCTACATAGCCAACATTCAGATATCTGAAAACAACTTTCAAACTTTTTCCTTTTAGAACTATAGCACATCAGGCAGTAGAGAGTGTTTTCAAGAGCATGATTTTAAAATGTAATTTTATCATCTCAAAACAATCTACCAGAGAAGTTAACTTGGGGAATAAGACCTGAGACTTACAGATATTAGAGATAATACCATGATTTGGGGTTAGGAGGTAGAACTGGGAAACAAGAAAGAAATCCAGACTATTGTCACCTCCTCTATTTAAGGAGTGCTATAGAAAATGAAATATTAAGTCAGTACAAGTGCTTTTTGGTGGTGTGCTATAAATTCTGTATTGTAGGAACAACTAAAATATTAATTTTTTTCTCAACAACAGTTCCCCAATTTACCTGGGGAATTAACCTCTAACCCTTGATTTCTTTGTATATAAATTAAGGAGGTAGAAGATTATCTTCAAACTTTCTGGCAGATTGGAAATCCTTATAACCAGTTTTCATTTAGTTAATAAGTAACGCCTGTAAGGAACAAAGAAGTCTCTTGCTGAGATTAGAGATGAGGAGATGGGGCTGAGGACCTGAGAAACGAAGTTTGGGAATAGCCTTTCTCAGAACTAGTTAGGGAAACTTAACATTAATTAAAAAGGAGGACAATGTGAATCCATGAAGAACCCACTTAGACATGTGGAATCAGAGTCAACTAACAACTCGCAGATTGGAGTCTTTCTCTATTAAGATTCTATGAAGCAGGAGAAGGAGAGAGGGGAACATATTGTGTGAGTGACCCAGGCCTGAGGCTGGGCAAAGTGAAGGCCATAAAATTTTAATGTAATCAGCCCTGGCCTGTGTGGCTTCGTTGGTTAGAGCATTGTCCCAAAACCAAAGGGTTATGGGTTTGATCCCCAGTCCAGGCATGTATGGGAGGCAACCAATCAATGCTTTCCCTCTCCCTTCCTCTCTCTCTAAAAAGCAATGACAAAAATGTCCTTGGATGAGGATAAAACGTAATAATAAATAAAACAAAATTTGAATGCAATCACAGTGCTGGTGTTCTGGTCATGGGTACATCTTGGGAAGGAAGTACGTACAGTCAAAAAAGAACTAATGCGTTGGTCACACTGAGAGAAATTAGATAGATAACAAGTCTGTCCGACAACTAAATACATTTTAGGAGGCTGGGTTATACCCCATAACTCTTCATGTTGACTATTGCACATCGTGTATATTCTTTATTCCTTCCCTCTATTACTTATCAGTCCTGGCTTCCAGAGTATCTTAAATACTTGCTCTAGCCTGAAATTATCTCTAAAATCTCACTCTTCTTGGGGTGTCTTAACTTTTTATTCTGCTTTTAATAATTCTGTATTTGGAACATTCTCTTTATTTCCTATTCAATCGTCAATAAGACGTCATCAGAATGACAAAAGTTGGGTATTGCATATTACGCTGTATATTTGGTGTATGTACCCAATCTGTTTCTAGTTTTTCTACATATCTTTATTACTAAAAGAAGCATAGCCAATTCCCAATAAGTGATAATAATGGATGATGATACTAACATGGATAAATTTTATCCACACTTTAAACAATCATTTTATCCTCTTCAACAAACCTTTTATGAGTTCCTAATGCTAGCAAAATTATTCGGCTTTCAGTCTCACCTGCTCACCAAAAAGGCCAGCAGCCAAGAGTTGGTGAAGGATAAGTGTGGAGCATCAGCCATACAGCCCATCTTCAGGGCTCACCTCTGCCCTGATTTCTTGCTGCCCGTAAAAGCTTCACCCACTTTCTTAGTTCCTCAGAAAGTCAGCCAGCTATATGAATTCAGCAACCTTCAACACACTGTCCAAATTCTTTTTATTTACCATCTTAATTTTCTCCCTCAGTTACCTTCATCTTCCCTTTGGAAAAGAGGTCCAGCACTGGAGTCTCAAACCTGAATTATCACAAACCTTTTTCCCATGTTGCCAGTCCTCTTTGCAGATCTCCATTTATCATGATCACTTTCCTTTTCTGAAACAATGAGCACTTCTCTAAATTAGCCTGTGGCCCAGGCTTCTTCACCTCTCCTTCCTCACAAATATCCACATAAGGACCCTGTCACCAAAATATTTACTGATTGCAGCAATTCCTTCCTCAAGTTCCCAGAGGGCCCTCTTCCCCTCTGCCAACGCTATCTTGCACCAGATAAAGACATCGTTACCTGGAGGAAACCTGCTTCCTGCCTGCAGTCTTGCTGTTGCTGTGCTGTGATCGTCCCGCCCTTTTTCCCTATTGGCACCACATTCTGCATATCGTACATCTCCTCATTCAGCCCTTTATGATTTCTCAGCCAAAATGACTAAGTTTAACTTTTGCATTGTAGGTGCTTCCTTCAACTCCCCACTGGTCATCTATCACACCGATACGCTTTCCCCACCAACTCACACACTCACTCCTTTACTATTTTGACCAGCATCTCTGGAGAAACAAGTAAACATGATCACCCCACACTTCACAGTTAAGAAAACTGAAGCCTTGACAAGATAGTTCAATTACCTGAGATTGTGGACAAGACAAGCATTAATATACACCTAGGTGGTAGTGACTCACTGTGGTCATGAAAGTAACACTGATGTTCTGAAAACAGAAACTGTTGGATAACATCTTGTGAATGGATTTTGCCAAGGACTTGCGTAACACTTGCCTGATCCTCCACTGGTCCCCTCCCCATCTGAGCACAGGTGTTTACACAGCTGTAGCCCCATCCCAATGAGCCGCGGCCAGAGCAGCATGAAACCCAAGGACACGTTCACCTGGCTCCCTCGGGCCTCCTTCCCCAGAACTCAAGCACCCAGCCTGTCCAAGATGCTGGTGAACAAGAATAATCATCTTCCTTAGAGTTGCTTGACAGCCTCACCTGTTCCATAATTTTATCCTCAACATACGAGGTCTTCTTCTTAATCTCCATGTTTCTCTATCCCATTAAAAATAATGTACAGCAAAGTCAGAAATAAAACCTAGTATTTCACATAGAGATCTCTCAAATAAATGGAGACTGTCAATGTCCTGCTTTGCAAAATGCTGTGCTATGCTTCTATTGCTGCTTTAAATATTCAAATTCCCATTTCCTTAGATAAAATGATGAATAGCATTCAATAAAAATTTTTTTAAGCAAGCTTTAACCTAAGATATTCTGACAGTGTACTGTCAAGTCTGTATATATAGGATCCAGGAAAGAACATTACTAGGTAAGAATATTTTGTATTAGTTTTCCATTGCTGTATAACAAATTATCACAAACCTAACAACTTAAAACAAGACAAATGTATTACCTCACAGTTCCCAAGAGTCAGGACTCTAGCACATTTTTACTGGGTCCTCTGCTTACAGCCTCTCAAAACTACAAAGTGTCAGCCAGGGCTGTGATTTCACGTGGGACTTAGGGTCTTCTTCTAGGCTCACTGGATGTTGGCAGAACTCAGCTCCTTGTGGTTACAGGACTGAGATACCATCTTTCTTCCTGGCTGACACCTGAGGCTCATTCCCCATGCCTTCTTGTCTCAGGGCCCTCCCTACAATGTTGCTTCTTCGGCCAGTAAAACAGCACTTATCTCGCTTTGAATCTCTCCCTCCAGGCTACGAAGACAAAGTCTTACATAACATAATACAATCACAGGAGTGACTACTCCATCATATTCACAGTTCCCACCCACAATCAAGTAGAGTTGATTGGACCTCTGTCAGGTGGGGTGGCGGGGGAGCATGTGTTAGAATTCGGTAGCCTTCTTAGAATTCTGCCTACAAAAGTGATTCAGATATGTTAGAATTCGGTAGCCTTCTTAGAATTCTGCCTACAAAAGTGGTTCAAAAGTGGTTCAGCTGCTTCCAGTAGGGACAGGAGCCATCCATTTTTTTCCGAGGATATCACAGAGACAACTAACTGGATTAGGCAAACCACAAACGCAGCAATTGCTACTGATAGTAGGCATGTTCCCAATCTGTAAGCCCAGTGGGATATCCAAGGGACGGACGGAGGCCTACAGAAACTGTTCTTCATACAGCTAACATTATTTTGGAAGTCTACAAGAGATAGAAAACTTAATAACTTATAAATGGGCACTAAGTATTTCCAATTTAAAGCTTTTAGTATTCCTTGAGCTGGTAATTCTAGCTAAACTTTGGGGAGAAAATTCAGATGATAAACCTCCAAATAGTCTAGTACTCTTAAAGTTGTCTGGGTCATGAGTTACCAATAGCCCGCCATAAACTCTTCTCCACTAAAATTTTAGACTGAGCATGAGAAATTATGATGTTTGAAAGAAAGCAAATTAATAATAGTCTTCCTCATTAGCATTCTAAAAGTGCAGGCTAGAAAACTCACAATTATTCCAGTCTATAATTGCATGCATAGAAAAAGATTAATAAAAATGTGCTAGGGAAACAGATCCAATTTGCAAAGCTAACTGCGCATTAAGTAAAATGTAGCATTATTCTTGTTTAATTTTTTAAATTAATGGATAAAACTTTCCACAAATCCTACTTGATTATAAGACATTTTCTCACCACAGTATATGTGTTTTAGGCTTAGAATAGGCCTGATTTTGATAGCGCCAGCTAAATCAATTACAGCAGCAAGCTAATGCTGTCTCCCTAGGTTGTGACCTGTTTGCTATAAATTGGTAAATTGGTAATCAGCCTTCCCCAGGATACGAACTCTAACTCTCACTCGGCCTACTGCCAATCCATGGCTACCATCACATGCACAGCAACATGGCAGGAAGAGGCTGATTCAGCACAAATTTAAGAAATAATTCAATACATCTATTTAGTAGATACCAGCCCAGTTGCCTTATCTGTGAAAATGAAGGCATCACATTCATATTTGAACCTTAAATCAAATGCTGCAGGTTTCTTCTCATTGGTTTTTTCTAGTTTGTACGATTTGTGCCAATTCAATTAGAACTAAGGACTCTGACAGTTGGCTCCTCCTCGGCTTAGATTTTGGAGGGTATTTCTGCCCCAGGGGATCTGCCCCTGTCAAGCACTTCATTCCAGTTAAGGTCTGTGGGGCCTCATGAGGTGGAGGGGATACTGGTTCTGAGGAGAGCCTGGCTTGCTGGCCTTGACCTGGGCTCTTGGCTTTTCAGGAACTTCCCCACACTCTCCAGCCTTCTGCAGCGACATCCAAGTCTGTCCAGACCTCCTGAGGATTCACGCAGCTGCTCTCACTGCTCTTGCTCTGTCCTCAGCATTCTGTAATGTCTGTGGCTCTTTGGATGATGGCAGACCCAAAAAATGCCTTCACATTGCTCCTATTAAGCATTTGGTTCTATGCTAATCCCGAATATAGGTCTATTATCCCACATGTACACAAATCACAGATTGTGAATATTTGCCTTTGAGAATGTGCTATCCATATCCACATCCAATTTCTTGATTTTTTTTTTCCTTTTAAAGTGTCTGCGGAAGTTGGGGGAAATTACAGGGGTAGTTTTTGGTTCATGTTTAAGATTTCAAAAGGATAAGTCGGAACACACAGAAAATAACACAAGCATATTTTCTATACATAAGAATATTCTGGAAGGATATACGAGAAACTGTCAACAATGATTGCCTATGGAGAAGAAGATCAGAGAATTGAAGAGATTATTTATGATATACATTCTTGTTCTATTTGAATGCATTCTATCCATTCATTTTATAAATATTTATGCATTTTTTTCAATTAAAAAGGAAAATAAAACTAAAAAACAATTAATACTCAAAGGAAGCCCAGTGCTGGTTGTTTTAAGGGAATAGGCAGGTTCCCTGATATGAGCCAATGATGATTAGAGATAAAATGACAGACCACCTCCCCTTCTGCAAGAAAGGAGCCATCCATCTTCATTCAAACCAAATCTTGCCAAGCACTCACACAAAACACCTCACACTGTTTTTGTTCCCTAGGAAGCAGAGATGTGACAGAAACATGAACCTAAGAGCAGAAGTTAAAGCAGTTAATGATGAAATGTTCGGCTCATTTCTGGCACTCAGTGCACAGCAGTTGGAAGCACACTGTGATGAGTTGAATTGTGTCCCCTGCTAAAAGAGGTGCATTGGAGTCCGAACCTCCAGAACCCCAGAACGTGACTTTATTAGGAGATAGGGTCTTCACAGAGTAGTTAAGCTAAAATGCGGTCATTGGGGTGAGCCCCAATCCAGTATGACTAGTGTCCTTATGAAAAGGAGAAATTGGAACACAAAAAGAGATGATCTGAAGACACTGAGAGAGGGTCATCTATGAGCCAAGGACACCTGAGGCCACCAGACGCCAAGAGACAAGCCTGGAACAGACTCTCCCTCACATCAGAAGGAACCACCTCTGCCAACACCTTGATTTCGGCCATCTGGCTTCTACAACTGTACAACAATGCATTTCTCCCGTGTGAGCCACTCAATTTATGGCACATTGTTACAGCGACCTTACAAAACTAACACACGCACCGTAATGTACCAACAGTTAAAATGAAAGTAAATGCATCCCTCAACCCAACCACAAACTGAAAACAGAAAGAATAGAAAGCCATGCAGGTAAAATTCATGCTCATAGTAGCTTCCTTTCTCACCAGTGGTTTTCAGCCAAAGGAGATGCCATCCAGGAAACATCTGGCAACTTCTGTAGAAATTCGGCTGTCACAACAGGGAGGTCACTGCCGGCATCTGGCGGGCCAAGGGGCCAGGGAAGCTCCTAGACACGCTGCCACGCACAGCACGGCCCTTTGCAGCAAAGACTCGTCTGGCCCAAAAGGTCAAAATTACTGGTTGATAGCTATTGACCAATTTTTCTTTGTATATGTATTATTTTCATTCAACAAATAGTTGAATGCCAACTGTATTTCACTACACATTAAAAGATATTTATTAAAACATGTATGTGTTTAGCATCACAAACCGCGAGCACTACGTAGCACACCGTACACGGCTGAAAGTGACTCTTCTGTAAGTGCCGGGCCCATCTGCTTGCTGCCACCCTGTTCGTTTAACTAATGCGAGGGCCACCATTCTGTCTGAGTTTTGCAATCTGGTTAAAGTGGTACACCACTCCTTCCATGTCATACCTTCTAAATCATCTCTAATAAAGCAGCATATCTGAAGAAAGCTACCACTCCGAAGCTGGTTTTAGACTCCCCGTTATTGTGAAGCTTCTGGGAGGTGACCTGGCCTGAGAGAAAAGAAACTAACAGACAAGCTGCTGCCGCCTTCTGATCTAATGGGCCTGAGACCACGCATTCTGTGGTTTCCCTCCTGGTCATCTGTGCGGCCGTCCCAGTATGGTCTGCCTGTCCTCCCCGGCTGTCCACGGAGGGATCAAAGCCTTTCTTTTCCCATTTGAAATATGTCTAAATCCTTTTATTCAACTGTCAAAAAAAGTAAAATACTGATTTTTTTCTTTAAAGAATGTGTAATGTGTTAATAGGCTCTTTTTTCCTCTTTGATGAATTTGGATTCAAATCCCAAATTGAGATGGTTAGTGAAAAGATGTCTTATAGTTTCATATAAATGCCTGGTGGTCTTTTATCTATGTTAATCAATCATATTTGAATGTGTTGGACAGTTTTTCTTAAGGAGAAAAAAAGAACAGGTTCTAAGTTACCAAAAAGATTAGAATGAAATGCTTTGGCAGCTTTACTCCATACATCTTCGCACTTGCTCATTTATTCACTGTACTTTAAAACCGCTTCCTACAGCATTTAACTAGGAGGAAATCTGAACGGTTCATGCAGCTGATAAAAGGGGACTTCTCTTTCCTCAAAAACATTTTAAAGCCATTGACCTGATTCACAACAACTCTAAATGGATGGGTTTAAATAGAAAAGTTCACAAGTAATGGTTTTTTGAAGACCAAAGAAGTGTGCATTTAAAAACATAATCGAAAAACAAGCATTACCTATGTTAAGCAGAGGTAAAATGGTGTATAAACTTGAACTACAACCTTATGTCATGTTTTTGCTTGGACGTTATACCATTGAATAGAATAAGCCACATGAAGAGCTTAAGGAAAATAAAGAAAGCTTGCAACACCCAGGAGTGGAATATATGTTTATAATGGTTTTGCTGAAACTTTGGAATGCTGCAAATAAAGGAAAAGAAGAAATTTAAAACACCGCCAAAAAACAAGTTTATGGGTGTCTGTAGTTTATTTACTTGTTTGCTAGTCTCCTGGGAGCAAGAGATCCTTGAGGTCTTCTGTCAAATACAAATCTTGCTTCAAAAAAACAAAAAAACACAGGATTTCCTCAGGGAAAAGAAGTAAATCCTTTAACTGCAGAGAGTCAGAAATAAACTGGAGGATGACAGGGATGTGTGGAGTGTGTAAGCTTCGATACGAATGCTGTCAGCATAAATTAAGTGTGTTGGTAATAGAGAAATAGCAGTAGCACCAGAAAGGCAGTTATTTGCAGGCTTAGAACTGAAAAGTGGAGGAGAAAAGACAAAACAGCGTGTAGCGTAAAGCTGGGGAGGGCCGCCTGTGGGGAAGAGAAGTGTGCAGAGACTTCATTGTCCTGCAAGACAGAGAGCGTGAAGGGACGGTAAGAAAGGGAGACTGCCAGGGGAAAAAGTCAAACAGAAATAAAAAGTGCAGGGCAAAAGTATCGTGAATGTAGGAAGAGTTACAGGAAAGGCAGCAAAGACTTGTTAAAGGAACTGAAATGGAATACAAATTGAACAAACCTCAAAAGGAGTCTAAAAGCATCCTCCAACACAGAGACTGTAACAATGATAAAGACACACCAGCAAAAAAGCAACTTCGAAACATTGCTTTAGCCATTAGGGTTTATTCCATTAATAATAGGAGCCAGAGAACTACTATAAATTCCCTGATGAGAAGGGATTAATGATTTAAAACTAAACTGACACCTCTGTAATGTGCTTCTATTTAAATGCAAGCCTTAGACAATTTGATTACTGTCAAATTATCCCTTTTAATTAAAGCTGTAATTTAAATTATCTAATCAATCAGCATCTGAGATAGAAGTCCTTCCGTGGACCCTGCTGACGGAAGAGATGCCAGGAGCCACGCTGCTTTGATTCATTCTGTTTACACACTTGGTAGAGATCAAAGGGCGGGTGGTTGAGTTACCAGCACTCCAAAACGAATGGTTACCTGGCAGGATCTTTTTTTCAGTTGATAACCTGCCCTCTGTGGAAGGTGACGAATTCCCAAGCACTCGGAGAGATGGAACCGGTCTGCTCGTCCCTGTCTCCCCCCACCCAGCTATCCTTTATCTTGTCTGTCAGTGGTGGCTGACCGCCGGTGTATTATTTCTGGCACAACAACAAGAACAGCATGGAAAAGTTCCACACTGGGTTCTCGCGGCCAATGGAAGCATTCTTGGGCAAATATTTTATACTCCTGCAGGGCTGGTTTTACAGCGGTTATTTATTCATTCACTTACCTCGTATTTATTAAATGAAAACCTATGATGAGGCAGATACAGAGCACCTGGGATCTGGGCTAAATTCTAAATACAAGTCCTCTTGGCTTCTAAAACTAAAAATTGGCATAATCTAAATCCTAACATAGGAGTAATCACTTCTAAATAGGAAGTCCAGGAAGGCATCTTAGAAGAACTAGAGTTGGAATTGGCTGGAAGTGCCACAAAATGCAGAAATGTGAAGGAAACACTTCTCAGTATTACATGTAGAATGAATGTAATAATCAGAAGTGCAATGTTTGGAAAGCAAGTGTTTAGGAAGGAGCCATTCAAGGCTACCTGGAACGGGGCATACTGTTGGGGAAGCAGAAGAGATAAAACTGTCCAAGGGGGCAGGGCCTAACAGAGGAGACCATGCCCTCCCAATAGAGTTAGAATCCTAAAGCAGGCAATGAAGAGCCAGTGAGGGCTCCTGAGCAAAGGAGCAACTTTACTGTGATACATTTTTAACAATGTCTTGAATGGACTGGCAAGGACATTTGCAAATACAAAATTCAGTTACGGTAGTAGAACATTCTAACCCTCCAGGTATACCCTTTATTGGAAATGAGAAGTGAACAACTAGTTTAAGAGCTACTTATCATTACTCGTTACATCCATGTTGCCCTTCACGTTATACAAAGACACAAAGTGTTTTGCTAGTAAGCAATCAAAGATTAAGGAGGTGAATCACGAATATCCACAGAATAATGAGAGTCAAAGAGCAATCAACACCAGGGGTTATGGTACAGTTAAGGACCATGACTGATAAGTGGCTGATGAATTTTATGAGAGAGAAAGTGGTAACAATGAAGAGAAAGCTATGGTTTTATCAGTAGGTGGCAGAAAGAGCAGAAGGCAGAAAGTCGTAATTCCTATTTCAAGAAAATTGAAAGGGAAAGGAAAAAAGATTTCTCTCTTTGGTAAAAGATAAATAATGAATTGCTTTTTTTTTTTTTTTTTAAGGAGGGCTTTGTCTTTCAGAAAAGACACCTGAGAAGGACTTACCTGAAGGGAGAAAACATAGCGTCAGGAACAATGAAGCTTCCCTCAAGAGAGCAATTAACTAGATAAAATTAAATAGATATAATCCAGTAATGAATATTTGTTAAGCACTATTATGAACTGAAAACTATACTAAGCAATGGAGATAGGAAGATAAAAATAAACAGTTTCTGCCCCCACAGGATTTATAATCACAGGGAAAATCAGATAGGATGAACGCAATTTTAATGCAATACTGACTTTAATTAAGGAATGTACCAATTGTAGGAAGAGCAGAGGAGGAAACACAGAGTGCCTGGGGGAGTTATAGAAGGTGCTAGTCACCTGTTTTCTCTTTCTTCTGTTCATTGAACTCATAATGCTTGTGCAGAATTCTCCTACTCCTTGCCCCACCTGCACCCCACTCCACCAAGTCCACATCATTTGATAAGACTGACCAAGCTCTCCAGCTCCAGAATCAGCATATGGCCCTGGGCCAGCCAATCAGAGTGATGTGGGGAAGGGTATGTGACCCAGTCTAGCCCAATCAAAATCCTCCACAGAATATTAATAATCAACTATCAAGCAAGAGCCACTTTCTCTTTTAAAGATGGCATATGCCAGAAGCAAGCCAAAGCTGCAGGGTATCTCTTTGCCATCACAAGAGAAGAGCCTGCCTGATAATGAACTCAACCCAGAAGAACACAGAGCCAACATAAAAGGGGGCAGGAGATTATAAAAAGGAAAGATTCCTAATAACATTTTAAGACCCTTAAGACTTAGTCCAGCATAATTAGGAAGAACCATCCATTTTCATTATGCTCATTAGTTTGACAAAAATGTCAAAATTATTGTTATAGACTGAATGTTTGCGTCCCGCTCAAAATTCCTATGTTATTATTCTATCTCCCAAAGTAATGGTGTTTGGAGATGAGGCCTTTGGGAAGAGTTATAATTAGGGTTTGATAAGGTCATAAAGGCAGGGCCCTGATCTGATGGGATTAGTGCTCTTATAAAGAAGGACATCAGAGAGCTTGTTCTCTCTCTCTACCTACTTGCAGCAAGGAAAGGCCACAGGAGGACAAAGCAAGACAGCCTCTTGCAACCCAAGGACAGAACTCTCACAGAACCAACCCTGCTGGCACTCTGATCTTGTCTCCAGTCTCCTGAACTTTGAGAAATAAATTCCAGCCTGTGGTGTTTTGTTACAGCAGCCTAACTGACTAAGATAAGTTTCAAATGCATGTATTTGATTTTCAGTATCCAATGGTGATATTTTTCATCTCTCTACTTCACATCATTGCATGGATAAATTTAAATACTAATCACATCTCTGGATGTGATTCACCACTGGAAATATAGTCATTTGTGCCTTTAAACCTAATCAGATCAGAGAACCAGTTCCAGAAACGTGAGAAGCAATTCAGAAAACTCATCCTTAAGGTTCTGCTTCACTAGATCTACTCTCAGTACCACAAACAGAGGGGCAGAGAGAGATTTATTTTAAGGAATTGCCCTATACAACTGTGGAAGCTGACAAGTCTGAAATCTGCATGGCATTCTGGAAATGTAGGCAAGATGAATTTCTTGTTCAGTTGGTGTTACAGTCTTGAGTCTGAATTCTACAGGGCCCAAGACTGGAAACTCAGGTAGGTTTTCTAAGCTGCAGTCTTGAGGAGAATTACTTCTTCTACTAGAGACCTAAGTCTTTGCTCTTAAGGCCTTCAACCGATTAGATGCAGCCCACTAAGAAGTATGAAATGTAATCTGTTTAGTTAAAAATCTACTAATTCAATCATATCTAAAACATACCTTCACAGCAACACCTAGACTGGTGTTTGGCCAGACAATGGTGCACCATAGTCTAGTAGTAAGTTAACACATAAAATTAAGTGCCACTTATACACAAATGTTCATATCAGCTTTATTCATAATAGTTCCAAACTGGAAACAACTCAAGGTATGTTCCTCAGCAGCTTAATGAATAAACAAATTATGGTATATCCATACAATAAAATATTGCTTAGTAATAACAAGGACAAACTATTGATATACGCAACATAGATGAATTGCAAAATCATTATACACAAAATTCCAGAAAATTCAAACTAATCTGTAGTGACAGAAAAAAAAAAGCAATTAGAGCAGTGCTTTCCAGGGAAAAGACATGGAGGAAGGAATAAATTAGAAAGGGGCAGGACAAAAGTTCTTCTGTGGGGAAAGATAATGGAAATGGCAGTTACTTTGATTGTGGCAATGATGCATGGTGCACACATGTGTGACCGTTCATTGTAGCAGGCAGCCTCCAAGACCTCTCACAATCGTAACCTCCTGGCAGGCGTGCCCTCATGGAATTGCTTTTAGTGAACAAAACATGAGAGAAGTGATACGTTGTCACTTCCGAGATTAGTCTACAAAAGCAACTATGGCTTTGACCTGAGTGAGCGCACGCTCTCTCTCTGTCTCTCTCCCAACGTTGCTCTGGGGAAAGCAAACTGCCATGGAGAGGTCCACGTGGCAAAGAACTGCTATTTCCAGCCAACAGCACTCATGAGGGAACTTGGAAGCAGATCTCTGAGGCCTGCCAACAGTCACGTGAGTTTCAAGGTGGAACCACCTTCTGCTGCACATTGAGATGACTGTAACTCTGGCTGACACTTTGATTTCAGCCTTGTGAGAGGCCATGAGCCAGAGCACTCAGGCTAAGCCGCTTCCAGATTTCTGATCCCCAATACTTTTGGCATGAGAAATGTTCGTTGTTTTAAATCACTAAGTTTTGGGGGTAATTTGTTATGAAGCAATAGATAACTCATACATTTATCAGAGTGTACCATTTAAATATGTATGCAGTTTATTGCCTATCAGTTAAGCCTCAATAAGCTGAAAAGAAAGAAAAAATAAAAAAGAATGGAGAGAAGATGGGAAAAAGGGAGAGGAAAGAGGGAAATGACAGAGATGAAGGGAACGAGAGATAGATAAAGAGAGAGAGGAAGGCAAGCAGGGAGGGAGAGAGAGAGGAAGGAAGGGAGGGAGGAAGGAAGGGAGGGAGGGAGGGATGGATGGAGTTTGAAACTATTTGTAGGAACAATCGTTTATGATGATAAAGTCCTCAAGACCATGGCAAGAACAAGGTTAGAAAGGAAGCGTATGATGTGGATGTTAATGTTCTTGATAAATGTCATTGTCCAGTTTGTTGGAAGGGAAAGTAGAAGTTTATCTAGTTGGAATACTAGAGTCTTAAAAAGGAGTAGTTTAGAACAAGAGTCGAGGGTAATATCCTAGGAATAGCACTAGGCAACTAAAAAACTGCCTACTCTCACTTCCTGACTCATGACATATTGGTAGCATGGACAGAAGAATCCTCTACTAAAGACACCAGAGTTAGACATCACTTACGACAAGGACCTAGATAAGAGTGTTGTGCAAATCACCGAAGGTGCCAAGGAGCATGGATTCCAGTAGACACAGGAGGAAATTTTT
>PVJI01023677.1:0-23134 GCA_004026765.1 Micronycteris hirsuta
GGACCCTTTGGTTCCCAGCCCGCGCTCAATCCACTGAGCTACACCAGCCAGAATTTTTAAATTACTTTATGTTGTTCAATTATAGTGGTCTGCATTTTCTCCCCTCCCCTCACCCCCACCCCATCCAAACCCACCTCCTTCCCCCTTGGTTTTGTCCTCTATAATAGTTCCTGAAAATGGTTCTCCTCACAGTCCCCTCCCCCCTCTCCTCTGACTATTGTTAGATTGTTCTTAACTTCAATGTCTCTGGTTATATTTTGCTTGCTTTTTTATTTTTTCAGTTAAGTTTCTTTTTTTTTTTAATTTTAATTACTTTATTGTTGTTCAATTACAGTTGTCTGCATCCTCTCCCCTCCCCTCCCCCCACCCCCTCCAAACCCACCTTCCTCCCCTTCTTCTCCCCCTGCTTTTTTCTTTTGTTGATTATGTTCCAGTTAAAGCGGAGATCATATGGCATTTGTCCCTCACCGCCTGGCTTATTTCACTTAGCATAATGCTCTCCAGTTCCATCCATGCTGTCGCACAGGGTATAAGCTCCTTCTTTCTCTCTGGTCATATTTTTAAACTATAATTTCCTACAGATTTCTAAAGTTATATTTTTTCTCAGTTAATTTTAGCCATCTAGAAAATGATTTGCATAACTTTCTTTTGTTCACCTATGGAAACCTAAGTAAGCACAAAGATAGGGTTCTTTCAAGGTTAAAATATAAAAATCATGATAAAAATAATTGGGCTTCACTCAGATTTATTGCCTTTGATCCCATCAGTTTAGTCACTATTGCCTACTGTGGACAACCCAGTATCAGACTTGACCACTTACCTATTTCTTCACTAGCTTGGGCACCCCTCATTTGCATGCCTCTTGTCCGCTTCAATTACAGGATTGAAAAAAGGTTTTATAGAAACTTTTGGTGCTTTTTCACCCTCAGCTCAAAACATGTAAGGAAAAAATATATTTATTTGCTAAATACTGACTCTTCCTAAATTTCTCTCTCATACATAAAAGTGACAGGAGTTACAGAGACATTACTATGAGTTTTTGTATTTAATTTTTACTTGTTGAAACAGAGCCTCCCTGGTCTACTACCATGGAAAAAGAGCTCTCTCCGTTATTTCTACAATTTTAGAAAATAAAACTAGCTAAATTTCATTGTCACTGATACAAGATCAATATCATATATTTTATAGAATTCAAAATAATATGAAAACATACTACCCTTACAGTTTTTCTTATTTTCTCTATACTGTAATCAGCGTATCAGTAAACTAAAAAGCGTAGAACACGAAGCTGTGTTTGGTAGCACTTCAACTTTTCAGAGAACACGTGTTGCTAATGGCCTTTCTACTCATCTCCCTTCACTCACACACATACCTGTGGGGCATAGCACATGCTGAACTTGAATCTCAAACATCAGAGCCAATTTATTGCAGGTGATAAGGAAACAGTCTTACCTCTAGAAGCAGTTCATTCTTCAGTGCCAAAGGCAAAGTGTTTAGTAGGTATTTTATAGGTCATATGTCCAGTACACCACAAGACATCTGTAGTTGCTCAAACTAAAAGTACTTTACTACGGATGACTTCACACTGCTTGTGTGTGTGTGTGTGTGTGTGTGTGTGTGTGTACTCATCCACACACATGTGTATGTGCACAAAAGGCTGCCCAGCAGAATATTCTTCGGGAATTTTTTAGGAATCAGCTTTGATGGTTGGCTGTGCACTCTTCTCTATGAAACATTCAGATGAGCAACATCCTAAGTGTTTTGAGTGCTGAGTCCTGGGCCCAAGCATCTGCAAACAGATGGTGTGATTTCGACCAATTCTCCTCGCAACCCTGGCCTCGGGTTTCTCATTTATCAAACTGGAATAGCAACACTTCCTCTACATAGTTTTTAGGATTTGGGTGGTGAGAATAAATGCTAGCAAGCCCTCTGAAAACTTTATGGCACTATGAAACCAAAGGAGCCCTCATCCAGGGCATACTTAGCAAGAGGAAGTAAACTCTTAGTCTACTGCTTGACAAGATCACCATTTAACCAATGTAATTTCTTAAGCAAGGAGGATGAATCATATAACAAAAGGTCTTGATTAAGTCACATTTGGAAAATAAAACAGGCCTATCTTTTTAGAGTATCTCTATGTGCCAAAGACACAGTGTCCACAAACAGAAGGGAAACGGGCTGGTGGCTCCAGCGAGCTCTTTTATCACCATCCGAATGCCCCCTGAGGGGCTGCCCCAGACCCAGAGTGGAATGCCTCTCCCCTCTCCACAGCCCACTCAGTGAATCACCACATTGTAAAGTGTTCAACAGTTTTTACATGAATAAAATAAAAATTAAGTTTTCTGGGTGTGTTTGGTTTATCACAGTAAGTCTGTGTTAATATTTCCTAATCATAGTGACCTCAGCCTGCCAGAATGCACAGGCCCCTAATCCTCACTGTAATGTTTTCTCATTAGCTACGCAGCATTGCCACACCAGTGGCAGCGACCAAGCACTGCCTCAGGCACCACTGGAATTAATTACTAGAAGAAACACTGCTGTTTTGAATTGTCATCTTGAATTTATCACTTGCCACTTAATGTAACTCATCTGACCTAATACCTCCATCGTGTCACCGGGGGCCCTGGCACGGGTTTCACCAGGGTAATAGCAGGGGGGTTCTGTATACCTAATGCGGCTGCGACGCCAAACGCACAGCTGCTGGAGGCCTGGTTAAAATCCTACCCTGGAGGCAAAGCACACTAACAATGCCCCTAGCAAATTGCAGATTACCCATACGTCATGTTCTATCTGGAGCTAAGACTGATTCAAAGGTAGGCCCCATACATCTAATTTCTGCTGCTTGGAGAAGATAATCTTTCATTTCTTTGGACGGAATAGCCCTCACCACTTTTTTTTTTTTCATGCTATGTTTTTGAACATAGTAACACTGGCTATTCATGTATGGAAGGAAAAGTAGCTCTGGGGGGACCTGTAGTGCTGGGTCTGGGGAGCTTTTCTTATCAATTCTGAGGAGATCGCTCATTAAATTACTCACACAAAGAAATGCGATTTCACCATAGGTTATGTTTCCATGGGCAAAGGAACACAAGTATAACCCAGGCAGAGGTCTGTGCTGTCCATTGGCAGGGCTAAAATTCACCCGGCACTTGTGAGGGTCATTCTGCGGCAGCTATTTTAAAATGCACATTTAATAAGGGAATTAATGATTTGGCTAGTTTCATTAAGCCTAAGAAATTCTTTCAGTATGAAAAATGAGCTTTGATCCATGCTGTGAATAATAGTCCTGTTGATAAATTTTTTCATGTGTAAAAGCCATATACTTGAAATCAACAGTTTTCAAGTTTTCTGCCAATTTTCGATCACCTAAATGTCATTATTTCCATTTTAGTCTTTCAGTTCTACTATGACTATTATTTTGAAACATGACATATACAGGTATGCATATGGGTGTGTGTGTGTGTATATATATGTATAAATGCTAGCAGTCTCTAAAAGCTTATAGGCATAATGACAAAATGCCATAACGTAACACCAAACCATTAAAATCCTACTGATGAACTAATAGTAAAACAGGTTTACTTTGATAATGCCAATTCCCAGCCTGTTTCATAGATGAAAAACATTTCCTTTGATTACCACACTCTACACTATGCATAGTAAACTTTGAGAGATGTATAATGCAATATAAACATTAATAGTTGCACAATTGTGTTGTTTTAGAAAGACTATTTATAGAGAAAATACAAAATCTTTCCCCAAAGTATACTTAGACCTAAGCCACCATAATCTTCCTGCTCATACAGCAGGAAATCTAATACACTGGCTCGATAAACCTGTAGGAAACAAAGGTTTTATGTAGCATTAAGTGTCACAATATTAAAATGCCCATATTACTTTCAATTGCACTTATAAGCTCCTTTTTAACAACCCGGGAAGTTGGTACCATTATGAGAAGACTGTTGTCCTGTGTAGTTAAGGGTAGGGAAGGGGAAACAGAAACCTTACCCCTTCACCTGTGCTGATCTCTGATTAATAGCATTGGTGCTTTTACACAAGGGTCTCTCTCCTTCAAACCCTCTTATTCTATACCTCTTGGGTTGTCAGGGTATGTCCTGTCACAGGTGGCATAACATCTAAAAGAGTGTCAAAAAAGCCTTGACTGCAATGCCAGCTCAGCCACCTAACCTCTGGTTGCCTTTCCTGTAAATGGAACATTGTGTGCTATGAGCTATTGAGGCTATAATTAAAGAGTGCAAAGCTCTTTCAAAATGCCAAGTTCTTCATTCCACAAATATTCCTTACAAGTGGTAATGTAGCAACAACAAAAATCATCACCCCAGAAGAGACAACGGAGGCAGTTGCTTTTGTGAGTTTTGCAGAGCATCTAGCACTCTGTAGCTGCCTAATTAATACCTAATGACAATGATGAACCACCAGTGATATTCACTACTAACTGGGGTCTTATAGTATCAGCAAGTTTCAACTTAATGGCCATTAAAATAGAGTATCTTCTATTTCTATTGCACCTGCCAACTCCCCAAACTTTCTACAAGCAGAAATTCATTAACTGAAGTTCTTTACTGAAATATTAATGGCACAAAAGTACACTTCAAAGACATAAGAAACACCCAGGGTCAATAAACAAACAGAGTCTTACAAGCAACAATATCCCCCTTTCTATTGCATGGACAAGCTCCAGCAAGGGAGCCTGACAACCCTGTATTGGAGTTTGTGAATCCCAATCCACAAGGCTGTCTTTGCATTTCTCAATGTGAGGGTGAATTGAAGGCATTTTCAATAAATATGCAACCTCTTAGGTTTATGTGAACTATTGGACTATAGAAACTTCATGATATTTTCACATTAAGGAAGCATAACATGTTATAACACGTTTATAAAGGACTGGGGTAGTTTGCATGCAGGTGATGGCAAAAATCTTTCTCCCTCTGTGCAGATGGTTTAAAGACTGCAGCCTACAGGGAGCTCGGTCGCCATACCTTGCGTAAACCTTGTGGGCTGGATATATCTACCCTGCCCTTCACGAATATCCAAACTACTCACTTTCATGGCCCCACACGCACATCAAGGCCCCCTCAGGCAGGCCTCAATGCAAACACTCTCTGAAATCTTTGCTGATCTTTAGACATTTTTAAATGGCTTAAAATGAAATATTTTTAAATTCCGACTATTGGCTTTAAAAATGTACCAGGGCATGCTGGGATTCAATGGCATTTAGTGCTGTTGCCTTGTAAAAACCCAAATCCTAAATGGTTCATCCTAATGTTATTGGCAGATGTGGTTTTATACTTTCAAATTCCTTGGAGTTGCTGGAAAGGAAAAGAGAACATACAGATATGCCTATGCAGATGAAATGACATCATAAAATACCTGACTGTAAAGCAAGGGGACTCTGTGGCTGGATTACCTGTTATTGAAATGGGGGCCTAGTGCAAAGGAGAAAGAGCATCATGTGCAATTCAATGTTTTCAATTACTTTTTATGGTGTTCAGTCATTCTCACCACAACGTGTGTGTGTGTGTGTGTGTGTGTGTGTGTATGGACGAAAGATTATTTTACATTCTAAGTGAAAGAAGTGCACATGCAGCATCTACTTTGCGAATGGACACCCTGTTGCCTCTCACCCCTCTACTGAAATATGGAAAGTCTATAGCAGTCCCGATACAATCAGCAAAATGGTTATTTTTCTGTCAAATTATTCCCTTTCATCATAATATCCAGTTTCACCACAATTAAATATATTAGCCACATATTCCGTAACCTGGTAATACTTGTCACATTGGTATTTAACATCAAATATACTCCATTTCCTTCTGGACTGGAAATGCAATTATAGGTGTATCTTTTTCATTTCTTTTTTTTTTTAACAATTTCAAAAACAATATTAAAATGCCTGTGTTACTATAGTTTAAGGACCAAAGACAAAGAGAGATGGAAACTGCAACCACAATGCAAACAACTCTAATGTAATTAATTGTTCCAACTGGAACTTGCTAGGGCAGGAAGTAGGCACTGAAGGATGCAAGTTCAGGTTGAGCACAGAGAAAAGCTGCCCCTCAGAGCCAGGGCTGTTCTACATGAGGGCCCTTGGACATACATCTCTGGCCATTATGTTTTTGCTTTGCCCAGGTCTCCAGGCAACAGCAGAGTCCACCCCTTCTCCTCCAACCTCCCACCCTGCCCCTCGACTCATTCATGATATCTTATTTGGGGCTAGGAAAAGGGATTTGCATATAAAGTATTTCCCACCACCTGGAAAACAATCTACCTAAAAGCTAATGCCTAATGCTCACAACTGTGAGGCTGGGCTCATTGCAGCCATTGTCATGCAAACACAGTTGTAAGTAATAATGTGGCCTTTAATGACAGAATGATGGACCTGCCAAACACTTGCTCCTGCCATAGACTGCTTGCATTTCCCTGCTGGAGAGCGCAGAGATGCCCATCTGGGAGTTATTAACACATCCTCGTCAACTCAGAGCCGACTTTAACATAATCCATATTTGCTGGAGAAAGTCCAGCATCAGCTTGAGCACAGCAGTCACGTGCCTCGATGACACATTTCAAACAGCACACTCGGAGCATGCTTGGGCAGCTAAGCAATTCAGAAATGTAAATAGCCGAGGCATTCTCCTGACTAGATAAAAAGGACAAATCCCTTTTGGCAAGAGACTGGATGCCCTCTTAATGTCGTAGGAAAACAACCAAACCAGGAAAGGTATAAATTTCAGAGGCATTGATTTCGGTTTGGTAAGTCGCCAGGAAGGTTATCTCTTTTGGTTTATTCTAATCGTGTTGGTGCAATCAGTCTCGAGTCAAAGCTTGGACTTCAGCTGTTGTCAGGCAGAGCTGTTTGTCTGGGATGCAGGGATACCGATGCTTTTAAACCTACACTGTTGTACATTGTACACTTGCTTGTTGACATATGTATGAGCACACATCTCTCTTTAAAAACACAAAAAAAGAGCTATGGGTTCCATTTCAGCATTGTCTCGGTTCTTGTTCTGAAGGGGTTAGCTACTATAAACACATCTCTGGAAGAAATTATGCCCATGAATGTAAGTCCTCATGAAATTGAATTATATCAAAATATCATGTAAGGGCTCTGGAAGTTATCTCCAAACGAGGCTCTGCTCTTTGTAGGTACAGAACATTCCCCATTACTTTTCCAATGATTTTAACATGCTAAAATACAGTTACATCAGATAAATTCCTTTGGTTGATAAATATTAGTGGTATCTGTGCTTTATAAGTGAAATAAAATAAGGTATAATGGGGGTGGAGCATTTCCTTGAGGCTACCACCCCTTCCTATTGATGTGTATTTTTGTGAAAATGCAATAAACCCTATTTTTAGATTTTGTAAACCAAAGCTAAATGCAGATTCCTCCTTCAAATATTTGACTAGACTCACATAGCTTAATCACTAGATAGTAGTATTGCACCACTATTAAATTTTCTGTATTTGATAATTATGTGGCGATTATGTGAAAGAATGTTTTTGTTCCTAAGAGATACATGCTGAAGCATTTAGGGACAAAGGGTTATAATATTTGAAATGCTCTGAAACAGTTTAGCAAGATAATAATCATAACGAATATACATAAACTGAAAGAGAAAAAATGTAGCAAGATATTTACATATTCATGTTCTTTGTATCATTTTGGCAACTTTTTGGTACGTTTGAAATTTTTCAAACTAAAAAGTTGAAAACATAAATGAGACTCAGACACTGATATGGAATCTGCCATTGTGAATCTTTCTCTTGTTTATTGTTTTTTGTTCAATGATAACATTTTCTTTATGTTCTTTGCTTAATGATAACACTTTGTATAAGGGACTCTCTTGGAAGGAGAGGAGGACAGCAAGAAAAACAGGAGAACTACAACGCTGAGGGGCAGAAAAATGAAGTGGGAGAAACAAAGAAAACGGGAGTGAGACAGAAGGGAGAAGGCACACCTCAGGGCAGCTCTGAGCCGGAACCGCATCGGGCACCCCAGAGGTACCCTCTGGCTGGGAAGAACACCTGGCAGAGGTTTTGGGGCAGAGGTCTTACCTGCAGGGAAGGGATGATGCAAAAATACCCCTCTCTTCTTGCAAACAGAAGTGCACTGGGCAACCCAGTTGCTAACGGTGGCACGTACTTTCTGCCAGTACAGAAGAGAATTCAGCCGTAAGGTAACCTAGAGGCCAGACTGAGGGTTGTGCCATCGTGCCGGCTGCAGTCAGGGCTGTGGACAGTGTGCCCCACACCCCTCTCTGGCATGAGAACCCATCAGAGCCTATTAGCATGGAAGGGGTTGGGCCGGCAGGGAGGGTCTTTGCGCTTTTGATATATCTACCCTTTCCCCTACCTTTGTGGCTTGGGAATGTTGTGAAAGGTTTGACTGTGAATTTAAAAATTAAAAAATAGCAAATAATTGATCTTCATTAGAATATGTATAGAGTTTTTAACTCATCCTGTGAAGAGCAGAAAATGACAGTGGTGAAAGAGCTCACTACTTCACTACCTTCAATTGTTCACCACTACAATTGCTCGGCCTAAGTTAGGAGCTGAGCTATGCCCAGAAAAGGTGTTTGTGAGAGTGAGTAGCCATCAGGCCAGGAAGAGGTACAGATATAAACCCGGGGGAAGAAAAGGGCAGGGACAGATCAGCAGTACGCAGGCACTGTGTAGGAGCGACAGCCCTCTGGGGCATCCCCGTCTACATTATGGCTACGGCCAATTGAGTAGGTGCCTCCAGCAAGCCACCCAAGGAAGAGCTCCGGGGACCTCTTTTATCTATGAATTCGCCTCTATTTCAGCTCATCAGCCTCAGAGCCCAGAAATTTCCATGGACTGATGTAAACAAAGCTGAGCGAGTCAAAGACTTCTTTTGATCTTGAAATAAATTGAGGCAGGAAGAAGTTTGAAGGAGCTGCTTGTCTGTTGTATTTGTCATATTCCTCCCATAATTACTTTACCATATAGTGCAGAGCAACACTTTTTGTTCGTAAGGAAGGAAGGAACCTCAAAAAAGACTTCCAAATTTCACTGTCAAGGTTATGTAACCAGTGTTAATTCAACAAAAGCCTGGGAGTTCATAGACCCACAAGGAGAGAAACACTGGGTCTGTGTTCTGTTTCCTCCCTACAATTCACCCCTGTCCCCATTTTTGGCATCACGATGTGTTTGTTGGACCTCTCCTGGTTTTCTGTTCCCCTTGACTTTCCTTGAAATCTGATCTTCCTTTTAGAACTACATTAGGGGACGGAGGGTAGGGTTTCTTCTGGGCCCTTACTGCCCTAGAGATGGCCCCAGGCAGACGGGCAGCGGGGGTCGGAGCCAGTCTACTCGGGAGTCAGGCCTGGAGCTGTGTCCTCCATGGCTTGCTGCACGGAGTTCGGGACATTTGGCACCTTTGGTGAAGTGGTATTTTGCACAGAGCATTCGGTAGGATGGAGATGGTGGGGTTTCCATGTGGGCTCTGAGGGAAATGCCAAATGACTAATATAAAAGGTTAGTCTGAGAACTGAGCATTAAACATTAAAAGCTATAGCCTAGGGAAATCATGTTTGTTCTTTTAAATATGGAAACTCTTCAGTCAAAGGCAGCAAATGAGGTACCCGTTCCTTCACATGATGGGAGGTTTGCTCAGTTCACACTGTGAGGCAAATGTATGTAGAATATTGCTAATTCAAACTAAAAGGCTGCCTCATTAGGGTTATTTGGTATTCTACCTGAAACCTGAATTTCTCACAAAAGCGTGGCAGAGGGGAAAACACAGTCAGAGGCTGAGGCAGGGAGGGGCAGCACGCCACGGTTCCTGGGCTCCCACGTGCTTCCTTCTCTTCTCCACACTTTGCCCTGACTGCACTTCCCTTCGTGCTCTTATGGACGACTTATTCCCACAGACATCCAGAATCTAAAATCATACTTTTAGATTGGCAGTGTTGAAATGAAACCTACACATAAGAGAATAACCTAGCAGCAAGCATCATGGTTCCCATCTATTTAATCATGGAACTTGAAGTCATAAGAGAATAATACACAGGAAAGTGGGAATTGGATTGTTAGGAAAGATCTAGAATATGGAAATTTGTCTAGTAGATCAAAGCAATTTAGATAATGCCAAAGTTCTGCAAGGGTTTGAAAAAAGAGCATCAGAGACTTCCTGTGAAGATGTGCTCATTGCTTATTCCCAGGCCTACAGAGCAACCCCGGCATTTCTGGGGCCAGCCTCGGGCCCCTGCCCACAGGGTGCAGACGCGTTACACTGAGCCACGTGTGAGAATTCAGAGTGTACTTTGTCAGCCATCTTTCAGAATAAAATTGGGTGTTTCAACTGTCTTGAAATGGTATCTGGGAAGTCAGATGGCATCAGCTAGTATCTGGGAAAAGTCAGATATAGAAGATACAGAACATTTAATAGGGAAATTTACTTTAATGTCTAAGATACATTGTTTTAGTCATTGTGTGCACTCCAGCTATATAAATAGGGTGCCATAGGGTCAAAGAAGTGAGAAATCAATTTCTATGGCATCACTCTACCCTGCTTCTTCAAGGATATGAGCACAACTATCTGTTTCTTGCAATAACTAATTTCCTCACTGGACTGAGGAGCTGTGACACACAACTTCTGTAGTTGTGGTCTCTTCCCTTGACGCTAAAGTCACACCAAATGACAGGAATATGCCACTTCCGCACTTGCATTACTGAATCTGTTTCTTTTTTTCTCTCCTCTCAGGAGTGACAGATGGAAGCCCCTGCTCCATGGTTCTACCTATAGGTGGCAGACAGTCTAGTCTAGCCTGTGTAAGAGAGATACCTAGTACCCTCCATCAGTCAAAAGAGACCAGGAGAGTGACTCACAATTGAGCCACATCAGAATCCCCTGGAGGACTTGTTAAGGCGCAGGTTGCTGGGCCCTGTCCCAGAGTGTGTAATTCAGTAGATCCACGGTGGGGCTGAAAATGTTCATTTCTAACAAGTTCCCAGGAAATGCTGATGGTGATGATCAGAGACTGCACTTTGAAACCACTGGGTAGGTTATACTGCGTAACAAGTGAACCCGAAATCTCAGGTTCATTTTCCTTTTACATCTCAAGTCTGACACAGGCCAGCTGCAGCTCTGATCCAGTGCCTCGTGTGTGTGATGGAACAGCCTCTGACTGGAACATTGCCAGTGCCACAGTCGAGGGCATAGAGGACACGGTAAATTACTGCTTAGCTCTTAAAGCTTTAGCTTACATTTCATTGGCATTTTATTGGAAGTAAGTCACATGGCTAAATTTGATATCAGTGGCAACTGAAGGGCCAGACACTTTTGTGAATAGTTACACAGTCTACCACATCCCCCAATATCAGTTATCCCCTTCTTCCATAGTAAATGTGCTCAAGTTTTGACTGGACAAATGGCTGCCCCAAATAAACTATGGATTTCTCAGATTCTCCTGCAGCTAGGTATTGGCCAATACCAGTCATAGCCAATGGAATGTAAGCAGAATGTTGTATAGTCATTATAGAAACCTTCCTGAAATGATAGCACATACTTGTATGTGCCCTTTCTCTCTCTCTTTTTCCCCTCCTTCTTCCTCCCCTTCTTCCCTCTCTCCTTCTCACTCTCTCTGTCATTCCTTTCTTTATCCTTTTGCCTACAGTGCAGATGCTAATGCTCTCAAACATGAGGTCAAGGCCACGCCTCCAGACAGCAAAGATATAACATATATGGAGCATCATACAAGCCCCGGGCCACCAACCCACACTTCGAGATAAGAGAGAAATAAAACTCTATTTTGTTGAAACTACGGTTACCTTAGATTTTCTATCACTGACATCTGAATATAATCCTAAGTAATGCACCCTCAGAAATGCTTTCTTTTGAAGTCTGCTCACTTCTGTCTACAGCTCCTCATATTCTTATTCACTGGCTAGCTTCTGAGCTTATTTCTTTTCTTCACACCCCTTTTTATCATTCTTAGCAATGCAGTGAAAATGTCTACAGAAAGAGGTCAACTATAGCTTCGTTCTTTCTAGGAGCACAGACTAAGATGATAGATGCATAGAATTCAACAGTGGGGGAAGTGATAACGAGAAGGCAAAGCTTGTCTAGCTAGAAGTTCCAAAATAGTTTTCATTGAATAGCAATAAAGATAATGTTCCTCTTTATTGCCAAAGCCTCCCCTGATTCAGGAACATTCTGAATCACAGGGGAGGGTTTATGTGATTTGCATGCCACAGGATACCTCATCTGACCACAAGGAGAAACAACGAGGCGTACGTGTTTAAAGGTACTGACCGTTAGAGGCCTGTGGTCACCCTGTCTTCACTCTCAACTCCCCATTCCCACCTCTGTGTTCTCTTTGCCAGTTTTTTCCCTCGAATCTGCCTGTTTTTCCATCTTCACAGTCAACGTCTGCTGGACAGAGGGAGCAGCTGGAGGAGAGGGAAGAGGATAGCGTCAACAAAAATCAAAAGGCTGGAAAGGAGAAGAGAGAGGAATCAAACAGGAGAAGACCAGCCCCAGAGCTGAAGGGGCTCTTCCTTGGTTAAAACCAGAGTCATGCATATTCAAGACCTCACTAGGATGCAATAAGGAGCTTCAGAAACTAATCCAGAACATTCCATCAATGCACAAAAGTAAGTTACCACTTTAGTTACACAAATGTGGTTTGTAAACTACATACACATATACTTTCCAGAGCATTTCTCTTCTGCCAGAGAGCCATTTGTTGGATGCATAATCTATTGCACTAGTCATTTCATAAAGCAGAGTGTCCCAAGTCAACAACGGCTTACTTCTATAAAAACAAACAACCAAACAAAAACTAGTTTTCATTGTCAAATAGGTTTGAGAAGCACAGCACACAATGTTCTCTCTCAAAATACCTTATTCAGAAATTCGCAATGTATGTCAGCATATTTAAGGCTCTGAGAATTGCTGGTGAAGACACGTGTTTACTTCTTCATATCCAAACTTACTGACCCATAGAATCCTTTCTTTTTTCAAGCATATCAAATAACTTAAGGGATGTGTCTTTGGGACACAATTTAGGAAACTCTCAAAAGAATGAAGCCATTCTGCACTACATGGTGTGTTATTTTTTTATAAAAGGAGTTACAGCAACCTGTAGTCTCCTGAATATTCATAAAATACTGACATTTCTCTGGGACCACGCAAGAATCAAACAGAACACAGCGGTACTTGGAACCACATGCCAGTGGCACAAACCTGAAATTTCTGGTTTGTTCCAGTTGTCTGAAACCCAAAACTGTACTGCAAGAGTACATACTTTACAAGTAAAATGAGTCAATTGAAATAGAGAATTAACCATGATTAATAATTAAAATAACAAATACCCATCTAAAAGTGTCTAAATGTGGAGGAGACCATGACAAGGAGGAATGATCTGGATCAAATTGTGTAGGAAAAAACAAAAGAAAACACAGTGAGTTTGGAAGGAAACACCTTAAGTATGACAGCCTAGGGCTTCAGTGGCTCAGTACCCTTTTCTGCCCAGAAGTGGCAGGAAAGAACTTGGGCTTTAGAGTCCACTTATCTTCATACACTCCTGCATTTATTGCTATTATAACATTTCCCACAGTGCATTGTAATAATTACTTTTTGGCAGTTTACCGTATTATACTGTGTGATCCCTAAGGGAAGTGTTATCTCTTGCTGCTCACCCTATCTTCTCTCTGGGCATTCAATACTCAGCACATAGTAGGCATTCAGTAATGTTTGTTGAGTGAATAAATATGAGGGTCCTGGATATATTTTGTATAACCACACTACAGCCTGAACCTTGGTGAGTCAACGGGACTGACAGTGTTTACAAGGACACAGATCATGTGACCATGTGACTGTGGCAGCAGGAACAGGGAAGAGAGAGCAAAGTTTTCACTAACTGAGTAGTGATGGTTGCCTCTGGAAAAGGGAGCTGGGTGGCTGGTGGTCAGAGGTGAGTAGGAGACTTATTCACTTACAGCCTTTTATTCATTTAGATTTTATCCCATACAAATGTATTTTCTATTCAAGAATTAATAAATAATATTTTAAAGTATCCAAGAATGATTACTGCAGTATGAATTCCCAAATGCCAGTGGCTAAAGATTCCAGTTTTTAAATTTCCCACTCTGCTCACTAATCACCAATTAGTATTGGAATAGAACTACCGATTGGCTGAGTGGAATAAGTAATAAGCAAATCTAACCCAACCGCTCTACAGAATGCCTCAAATCCACTTTCCAGCCATGGGTCGCACCCAGAACAACACGCTCTTGCTGTCCTCAGAGCACCTCACACAGACACGTGTTTGCATAGTCTCTGCTTACAGAAGCCCTCCCCTCCCCACCCTTGGAGGGTTACTTCTAAACCCTAGTCCTTCCATGAAGTCTTTCCTGAAACCCTCACCAACAATTAAAATTAATCCCCCATTTTTCTGTGCAGTAGACCCCCTAATCCACATGGGATACATTCCAAGATCCCCAGTAGATATCTGAAACCAAGGTTAGTACCATACCCTGTATACACTATGTTTTTTTCATATACATACCTATGATAAAGTTTAATTTATAAATTAGGCAGAGAAGAGATGAACACAATAACTAATAACAAAATAGAACAATTATAACAATATACTATCATAAAAGTTATATGAATGTGGTCTATCAAAATATCTTACTGTACTGAACTCACCGCTCTTCTCCTTGAGATGCTGTGAGGTGATCCAGTGCGAAGGGGAGAGATGAAGTGAGGAGAGGGACGTCGGCACCGCGGCGCAGCGTTATGCCACTGCGAGGGTTACCTGGACACAGGCAGTGCCGCGCTAGCCCGTAGTCAACCCGGTAGCCAAGACGGCTGCCAAGTGACTGAACAAGGCGGGAGTCAGCGTGGATATGCCGAGAGGGATGATTCACCTCCCCGTGGGCTGGCCAGGTATCGCGAGATTTCATCACATTCTTCAGAATGGCAGGCAATTTAAGTTATGAATTGTTTATTTCTGGAATTTTCCATTTAATATTTTCAGGCCACAGTTTGACCATGAGTAACTGAAACCACGCGTAAGGGGGGACTACTGTATTGCACTATAAATTGGCACCTTATTTGCTGTGCGTAATTAATCCGTAACTTACCATAGAGCTGTGGTTACATACAGAGGTTCTGGAACTACAGAACAGGGGCGCTATGCACAGGCCATAAAGCCAGACTTCACAGGGTCAACCCTGGCTCTACAGTAGAACAATGGGACCTCATGCAAGTTGCCTCAGTTTTCTCTCCTGCATAAAGGTAATCTCAGTAGCATTATAAAGGGTTGTTGTGAGGATTAAAAGAGCTATCTTAACTTTTTATGAGACTAATTAACTGAAAAATGAAGCACATGGAGTAGAGTAGCAAATTTCAAACTTCCGTGTGCACATGAAGTTCACGAAGAAATTCAGATTCCAGGCTCCCCTGGAACAATTGTTGCAGTAGTTCTGGGTGGTGCTTGGGAAGGTGCATTTAACAAGCCTCTGGTGCAACTCTTTGACCTTGATTTTATAAACACTGCACCCAGTCAGTGGTTTCTAAGCTCTGATCTACATGTTAGAACCACCTGGGAAGGTGTTTTCTTTTTTGTTTGTTTGTTTTTTTCAAATAACCCTATATAAAGCCAGAGCCCCACCCCTGAGATCCTAATTTAACTTTTATTGGGTGAGCCTGGGATATCAGTATTTTTAAAATATTCCCCAGGTGATTCCACCATGCAGCCAATGTTGAGAACACCTTCACTGACTGTCTCTAGGTTGCTTATGTCTATTTAAAGACATTAAAAGAAAGCTGAAATAGATTCCCCTTGAACTAGATTATACAGGTGGACAAAAAAGTAGGCTTACAGTTGTGAGTATGCAAAACACAATTTATTCTTGTGTTATTTATTATTATATTATTTATCTGTATTACAAAAATAAACCTACTTTTGCCACCCCCTGTATTGAAAAAAATAATTCCAAAGACTTGGTTTCTATGTAAATGAATAAAAAGTTAGAAAAGATAAATGTGATCCAAGTATACAGTGCTCAAATGACAATTCTTATTATATTAGTTTGGCTTAAAAACCTCTGAGACAAATGTCAGTTGGTGAACCTTGCCAAACATCAGCACGCATCCCTCAGGAAAGGGAAGGCGGGTGACTGGCAGTGACGCTCCCAGTGTGCCTACTGTCCGATGCTCACAGTTGTTAACGTGGATAATCTCCTGAAGCCCATGGTGCGTTCACTGCTGTTCAAGTTTTAGGCATGTATTCCCATATTGACCAATGAGAAAAAGTATTTATGTTTTTAATTCGAAGGAGCAAGCAAATAAATCCCACCAAGACACCGATCTTTGTATAAATCCAGCAAACTAAATTTCTAAAGAGTGTCATTTTTGATTCTGTAATCTTCCAAGAATTTTAGCCAAAACAGACTGAAGTAGAACTTGAAATGAATCATTAAAATGAAAGCACAAAATTATTAAGGACAGATTTTTATTTTAAAGCCAATCTGAAATACTCTAATCTTTTAAAAAATAAGACGAGGTAAACAGCAAGCAATGTGTGTGAAGTGGACAACATTCTTCATAAAAATGAACCATTCTGGCTACCTAATGACAGTAAAAACCATAAATGTATAAGATATAAAAAACAAGTCATTTACAGAGTGTCGTCAGGAAAGAAAATGTGATTGCAACAAAGTAGGAATGAAATTTTTTTCCATTGTGGGTTTCCTTAGAAATTTGAGTATTAAATAAGATGTGAAACTATCATTAATGTGATGGCAATTTTGGCTCAAACCTGAAAAATTAAACGCACACTTTTTTTCACAATATGCAGGAAAGTAGCCCCTGAATTGAGTATAATAGCAGTTCATTCATTTGGTATCATGAATTGAATCATTCCAAACTTTAAACTAAGAACCCTTCCCAGAGAACTATTTTTAGATTCATTAGGGTATGCCCTGAAGTCAAACCTTGGGTCCTACGTCAGTCATTTTGTTAAAAGCCCACGTAATCATCTCCTGGATTTTGACTGTACTGTACTCTATTCTCTGGGGTATTCTTGGGACTTCAAAAACAGAGAAGCATCGTGGAAATACCACATTTGAGCAAGGAGGACTGCCCAAGCATTGTGATATACAGCATCGGAGCTTGTCACCCCCTAGGTACCAAATCCCCTTTTTAATTCTAATATCAATGCCATGCCTTCAGATATCCAGCAATAAAAAGTTTAAAAGATTTTCCTTTTATCTTCACAAATCCCCCGCCCCCCACACCAAGATAAAGAGAACTTACTGTTGCGACTGTTGATATTCAAACCACTAGAACTGATGGTCTCTGGGAGCCTCAAAGGAAAGACCCTGGTGTGTGTAAATGCAGCTACAGCTCTCACCAGAGATTCTGACTAGGCCTGGGAGCCTCAAAGGGCAAGTGCAAACAAAAGTTTCTCATTAAACCCAAGTTTAGCCTTAGTAAGATTGTCCAAAGATTACATTCAAAGATAACTGAAGTGTTACTATATTCCTTGTGAAGCCCAGCCATGACCCTAATTAATGTGTCTAGGGTGGACATGTATTTCTTCAAGTAATGGGTGGTTTTGTTTGGACAATTAGGCCAAGCTGACAAGGAAATTTTCCATCAAACCAAGTCATAAAAAGTACATTATTCAGCATTATTATGAGTTAAGCAGTATTTATTACCTGAACTTTACAATACTCTATGATCAATCATTACCTGCCATTAAGGTATGTGAACATGAGATCAAAGAAGAAAGCCCAGCTAAACAAACAGTCGTGTCTACACGTTAGTTTACTGCTGTCCACTTAAAGAGAGGCAAGTGCCGGCTGAACCCAAGGATGGACAATTTGCATTTACCCAGAAGATGCAAATCAGTTGTGCTGTGACAAGGTAGTGATTATATAAATCCCATGCTTGTTATTCAATAGAAAAGACAAAGCTGTTTTCTAGAGAATTTCTGCAAGAAAAAATATAGTGGAAGTAAAATAGGAGACACAGAAAGTCCAGGATGAGTGCTAGTAAAGATTTGCTGCTGTGTGTATCAATTCTCAGCAGCAACGCTGCCTCCGAGTCACTAAAAATGATATCAGCTGAATGGATCTAAAGAGGAGACCAAATGTTTTTAGCAAAGTTGTAAAACCTTGGAAACTACCTCCTGAACAAACACTCTGAAAGCTCAGAAGTTTAAGACAGGCTTACAATGCCCTGACTTTAAAATATATTCTTGTCACCACCTCTTCCCTCTTCTTCTCAAGCCAAGAGCACAAAGAAGTTTCAGAACGGCACCCCTTTGAAAAGTACACTCCTCCTCCTTCGTTCCAGAAGCCCACGATCCCAGCCTTTTTGAAATAAAGATCTTTCATGAATGCCTGTTGGCTTCCTTCCCCCTCTGTTAAAGCTGATGTTCAAGAGGTGGATAGTGTTCAGCTTCAGCTTGCCCTTCCTGTTGGTGAGGCTGTGAACATGTTGAGACCCCCAAGATGAAAGCTGTGTGTTAAGGAGCCAAAGTTGCAGACACTACAAGGTGCCATATCAACCTTAGGCTGCCTATGCTCTGATAATTGCCTGAGAAAAATAAACTTCTATATAATGTAAGTCACTATTATTTTGGGGTCTTTGTTATAGCAGCTGACCTGTATTCAAATTAATACACATGATTATTATAAACCCAGAAGAAGCGTCATGGAGGGCTCTGAGATGCTGCATTGGTGTTTGTCTCCAGGACTTGGCTGCTTGAGGTGAAGGAAGGGTGTCCACCTCCACCCACCACGGTTCAAAGTGGCTCCTGTCTAACAGTTTGTCAGCAGCAATTGGACTTTTCACTCAGTTCACCAGCTTATGTCACCTGCAGAGAAGGAAGGGCTTTCCCTGATTCTTGATGCCCAGGCTCTGAAGTGGCAGGCTGGCCTGTGTTGGCTCCTTTCCCTTCTCAGTGCGCTCTCTGTGCTCATTTTAACTTGATTTCTATCCACATAAAAATACTGGTGTTTGAGTATATCGCTGTGACTCACCCAAGTTGTCACCTACTCCCAGGAATGGCCATGCCTGAATTGCTAAGAAAATGATACTACCACAAAATGATGATGGAGACAGTGTTGAATGTGAGGTAGAGTAGGGTCTGCAAGGACATGGCCAGCTACCAGTTGAAGATGTGGTAGAATTTAAGAAAGAAGATGGGGCCGGATGATACAATCAAAGTTTCATCTTGGCAAGCAATTTATAGCTTGCCAAGAGACTTAGACCTTTACTTTCAGAAGAAGGCTTCTATTCACACAGCCAGGGTGCCTGACCTGCTGGCTCCTACCCATTCACAGTTAGGTTGCATTTCTCAAAACTGTGTTAAGTCAGTTCCCCATCCAGTCCTTCCGCAGTGTGACTGCCATATGAAACTCTCCAATGATCAACTGGATCCTGTCACTCCTTGCTCTGAAACCATCACTGGCTCTACACAGCCTTCTGAAAAAAAGTGGAAACTAGGTTGAAGTTGAAAACTTTGGAACCTTTATGATCTGTTGTCAGACTTTCTTACTAACTGTAGCTCACATTTCTTCCTTTACAAAACTTGCATTTATTCAAACTAAACTCCTAATCCATCCCCTTTTCCTGTTTCTTTGACATCCTTTATACCATTCCTTCTTTCTGGAATAACCCTCCCCCTGGATTCCCCAGCACTGATATCTAATCCATTGGTCAACAAACAGATGAAACACTTCTCTTCATGAAAGAACCTGGGTCACATTTAGCTGATGTGTTTGATTTCCATCACATTTTAGATTTCTCTTGTCTAGATATCACATGTTGCCTCAAATTATATGACAGTTGTTGATATCCTACAACTCCTATCATTTTGTAGGTCAAGGGTCTTTAAGTCTTTTTTTTTTAATTTCCTCATACTGGCTGGACCAGTACATCAAATATTTGTTGAAGCAGTGATAGTGATGAGCACACAACACTACAGGAACAACTGGCATTCTGTTTTTGGATTTTATATAAGACCCTGTGAGAAAAAAGCTCTTTTTACTTCTTCATGGGATTGCTAAATGGATGAGGTCAGCCTAAAGCTGTCTACCTGAAGGAAGGAAGCGTCCAAGTTAAAGGAGAGAAGCAATAAGGCCACCACTTGGAAACAAGGAGAGAGTAAGTTAGGGAGAGAGGGCAAGCCAATGACATCATGAAGGTCAATGCTGTCTACAAAGACAGCTCCAGCCTCAGGCTCCCCCAAATCTGGGACCTAAGTCTCCTTTGGTGTTCTCGTTTGAGGCAGGTTTCTATTCTTTGTGAATTAAACAGTCCTCACCATTTACATGCTGAGAGGCTTCTTGTGTTGTGAAGCATATAAGATAAAGTTACCCTAAACACATTCCTGCTGTGTTTCTGAACATCTGTCAGGCACAACATATGTTTTCCTAAAGCTTCTCACTATTCTTGCTTCATTTAAGATGAGGGCATTTGATAAACACATCAAATTAGTTCGAAAGTGATTATTATCTGCCCTATCAATTATTGATAAAGAAATTTCATGAAAAGAATGCATAGACTGATGGGCACATTATACTACCGAGAACTGCATCCTTTCTCAACCTAACAGTCTGGGGGGATTCTGAGCTTCTTGACCAGTCCAAGTGTCCTCATCTAGCTCTGCATGCCTCAGAAACTAGGGGAGGCTCCTGATACATGGGCCTCCTGCCTTTTTATTGAAAGGAAGTACTTATCCCCAGAAATCCTGCATGTCATCTCGGATAAACCAACTTCTGCTCATACTGTCAAGAATTCTGTTGGTGCTCTGTTTACACATCCATCAGTCCAGAGTACAGATTCTAAGCGAGGCCAGGTCATGCACTCTTCACACCTTTTAAAATGAAGTTGGGGAAGAATTCTCACCACCTGGCATCATGACAGTAAAATCTAGGAGTTGTATCATTTTCAGAAGGTCAAGGAAAAATGCCACTGGAAAATTTGAAAATAGAAGTGGTCATACCTGCAACCATAAGTCAATTCCAAATGGATAAATATACTTTTTTACAACATTTTTTTCAGAAGTCCTTTTGGTTGTGCAGAAATGAAACTAAGATATATTTATCAAGTTGGTACCAATATCCAGCTGATGGTTCTGGAGGTTTTGTTGTGAAATGCTCCCTCACAGCAAGTTCCAACTTGCCAGTGAAAGGAGAGTGAAGAGTCTCTCTCGGGAGGAAACCGGTTCGCACCTCTAGGGGTCATAGCCCAAAGCACTCACACAAACGGAGGAGCCTGCAATCTGAAAACTGTCTGGTGATGTCCCTGAGCATCTTCTAGGAAGAGGGAAGCGGCATCAGTTTCTCTCCATCTGGTTTCATCTACTGTAACAGATCACTTGAAAGTTTTGAAAAAAAGTAGTAATGAGTAAAAATCGAATCAAACAAGGCACCCAGTAGCCAGTAGGTGACCCCACTTGGGCAGGTCCTAAAACTTAACAGTAAATTGAGGCCCTGAAGTGGCTTCTCACCAAGTCACAGGGACACCGTTCATTACCAAAGCCTATAATATTTCTTCTTGCTTTCATGAATTGTTGGGGGTATTTCTGGTGAAATTTGGCCTCAATCAAGTTTATCAACAGTTGATTATGGACAATACTCTTCAAATATTTTTCCAATACTTCACAGAAATCAATCTTTCTGAGGTCTCAAGGATGCTATGCAGTTTTCAGGTGATTCACATACAGAGATCAATTGAGGAAAAACTTGATGAGAGATTTCAGGAAATCTTGGATCATTTCAATGTATCAAATATCAAAGGGAAATAAAGAAATGTGAAATTAGACATTCTAAAGACACACTGCCTTATTAGATAACTAGCTGGGTGGCTACAAGCAATTTATTTAACCTCTCTGAGCTCTCGTTTTCTCATCTATACCACAGCACAAGGACAAGGACTGAATAAGACATAACACACATAATACATGTGAACGCGAGTAGCACAGTGCCTGGCAGCCAGGGAAGTTTTAGTAAATACGGTTGCCATGTGTCTGGTTTAGAACCAGACGGTTTGGTATTTGAGTTTTCTGTCTGAGAAACAGATTGAGAAAAGACCAGACGTATAAATGTAAATGTGAGTAAGTGCTATTCTTACTACCATGACACGTCTTGCGATGAGAACTAAGGGTTTCTCTCACTAGAACAATTTGCAGCTAGGAATGAGAGCACCCGCCTCACTAAGACATGCTTCAGGCACCACAATGTGGAAGAGCTCAGCACACGTTTTGCCAAGTACCAGATTCTACCACTGCGCAGGCCAGGTGCGTAGGGTAGACTGTGCAATGTTTTTCAGCGTTTCCTTTTACAATTGTAAAATGTTCAGGTCCTAACAGTGTGAGCCACTGACTAGCTCTCGTTCTCCCGTCATCCCCCTGTTCTCCTTTTTGGTAAAGAGCTATTAGGCCATTGTATGCTAAAGAACTGACTGCTTAAAATATAAGAATTTTGGATTTGTATTTTAGTTTTCAAATTGCGTAAGAAGTCAATATTTTTTCCAGTAAGAAATTTATTTTACCCAAACCACACTGGGCAGTTTTTGTCATTAATTCATCATGACAAAAGAGCCTAGACAGGTTAGCACGACTCAAATGTCCAGCATTCCCTTGAGTTTGAACTTGTCTGCCTGAGAAGCTTGGCTCAGAAAAGTCCAAATGACCTGTTGTTGCCTAGAAGTGGTGCCCCTCCTAAGATGAAAGTGTGATCCTTACTTCAATGCTCACTTGAGACAGAGTCCAGTCGACCTTGTTGGCCTGGGTGATACTTACCCAATTAGTATTATATTTCACTTCCACCAAAGACAGACAAGCATTGTTGAGCTTCTTCACTGCCAATCAGAAAAATTGACCCACTGAGTCAGATATGCTGAAGAAGTGGTATATGCGAGGCCTGTCCAAAAAGTATCCAGCCATGTACTATGAACAATGGAACCGTGTTTTTTTAATTACTTTATTGTTGTTCAATTATAGTTATCTGCATCCTCTCCCCTTCCCTCCCCCCACCCCCTCCAACCCCACCTCCCTCCTCCCCGTTGGCTCTGTCCATGTGTCCTCCATAGTGACTCCTGAAAACCCTTCTCCCCATTGTCCCC
>PVJI01023678.1:0-23141 GCA_004026765.1 Micronycteris hirsuta
TTTTTAAATATATTTTATTGATTATGCTATTACAGTTGTCCCATTTTCCCCCTTTCTTCTCCTCCACACCCACCCCCCATTCCCCGCCCTTTAGTTTTGTCCATAGGTCATACACATAAGTTCTTTGTCTTCTACATTTCCTATACTATTCTTCACCTCTTCCTGTCTGTTTTCTACCTACCATTTATGCTACTTATTCTGCACCTTTCCCCCCTCTCTTCTCCTCCCACTCCCCTGTTGATATCCCTCCATGCCTTATATAAATCCCTTTAACATTTCATATAATAAAGGCTGGGTGATGATGAACTCCTTGAACTTGACTTTATCTGAGAAGCACTTTATCTGCCCTTCCATTCTAAATGATAGCTTTGCTGGATAGAGTATTCTTGAATGTAGGTCCTTGCCTTTCATGACTTGTAATACTTCTCTCCAGCCCCTTCTTGCCTGAAAGGTCTCTTTTGAGAAATAAGCTGACAGTCTTAAGGGAATTCCTTTGTAGGTAACTGTCTCCTTTTCTCTTGCTGCTTCTAAGATTCTCTCCTTATTTTTAATCTTGGGTGATGTCATTATGATGTGTCTTGGTGTGTTCCTTTTTGGGTCCAACTTCTTTGAGACTCTCTGAGCTTCCTGGACTTCCTGAAAATTTATTTCCTTCATCAGCTTGGGGAAGTTCTCCTTCATTATTTGTTCAAATAAGTTTTCAATCCCTTGGTCTTCCCCTTCTCCTTCTGGCACCCCTATGATTCAGATGTTGGGATGTTTAAAGATGTCCTGGAGGTTCCTAAGCCTCTCCTCAGTTTTTTGAATTCTTGTTTCTTCATTCTTTTCTGGTTAGATGTTTTTTTTTTTTCTTTCTGCTGGTCCACTCCATTGATTTGAGTCCAAGTTTCCTTCTCATTCCTATTGGTTCCCTGCAGATTTCTCTTCATTTCCTTTATATTATCCTTCATTTGTTCAAGTAATTGTGACAATCTTTCTTCAAATCCTGTGAGCATCCTGATTACCAGTGCTTTGAACTGTGCATCTGATAGGTTGGCTATCTCTTCGCCACTTAGTTGTATTTTTTCTGGAGCTTTGATGTATTCTTTCATTTGGGCCATTTTTTTTCTTGTTGCGCCTGTTACTTTAAGGGGTGGAGCCTTAGGTGTTCACCAGGGCAGGGTAACCCATGTCGTTGTGTTGTGATGCTGTCTGTGGGGGCAGGGCCTGAGAGAACAATGGCACTTGCTCTGTTCTCTGCACTTCCCCAGCTACCCATTAGCAAGTTGGGCCCTTCTTTGCTGGCTCCGGGGTGAGTGGACGGGCCTGCACAGTTCCAAGTCCCTGTGGGTCTTCCCAACAAACTCTCGTGTGAGGCCGGGAGTTCCTCCCACTGCTGCTTCAACCCCCACAGGTGCATTCAATAGGTGGTTCGAGGCTTTATTTCCCTGCGTTGGTGGGCAGCGAGGTCTGTTCCACTCCCCAGCTTTTTCTCCCGGTTTATCTGCACGAGAATGAGGGACCGCCCAGTCCACCAGTCTCAGCCCCAGTTTTGCTGAGTGCGCCTGCCGCGTTTTGGCCAGTGCTCTCCACTCAGCTCCGTCCTGCTTACCGTTCTGGATGAACGTGCCTTTAACTCCTTGGTTGTTGGACTTCCACTCAGTTCAGTTTTCTGTCATATCTAGTTGTTTTTGTTTTTTAAATTGTTTTTCCTCTTTTGGTTGTGCGAGGAGGCACAGTGTGTCTACCTACACCTCCATCATGGCCAGAAGTTCAACAACTACTTTAAATGCAAATAGAGTAAATGCTTCAGTGAAAAGACATATGGTGGCTGAGTAGATAATAAAACAAGATCCTTATATATGCTGTGTATATAAGAGACTCACAAGATTAAAAGACACACACAGTCTGAAAGTAAAGGGATAGAAAAAGATATATCATGAAAATGAAAACAAACAAAAAAAGTCTGAGATAGCAATATATATACCAGAGAAAATAGACTTTAAAACAAACAGCAATTCCACTTTGGTACTTATCTGAAGAAACTCAAAACACTTAATTGAAAAAAAAATATACATCTATATGTTAATAGTAGCATTATTTATAATAGCCAATAGATGGAAGCAACCTAAGTGCCCATTAATAGATGAATGTATAAGGAAGTGTTGCATATATACAATGGAATATGACTCAGCCATAAAAAAGAACTAGCCCTGGCTGGTGTAGCTCAGTGGATTGAGTGCAAGCCTGTGAACCAAAGGATGACTAGTTTGATTCTCAATCAGGCACAACCCATGCCTGGGTTGTGGGAATGTGAGAGGCAACCACACGTTGATGTTTTTCTCCCTCTTTCTCCCTCCCTTCTCTTCTCTCTAAAAATAAATAAATAAAATGAAAAAAAAGGATTAAAGCCATCTACAACAACATGTATGGATTAAAAGGGCATTGTGCTGGCTGAAATAAGTCAGACGGTGAAAGCAAATGCCATATGTATTAACTTATATGTGGAATCGAAAAACCAAAATAAACGAACAAGTGGAACAGAAACAGACTTATGGAAATGGAATATTTTGATGGTTTTCAGACAGGGTAGGGAGGGGGATGGTTGAAAAGGGGAAGGGATTAAGAAGTACAAATTGGTAGTTACAGGATAGTCGTGAGATGTAAAGTATGGCATAGGGAATATAGTCAATAATATTTTAAGAACTATGTATGTTCTCAGATTGGTACTAGATTTATTGGGGTAATCAGTTTGTAAGTTATGTAAATGTCTAATCACTGAGTTGTACACCTGAAACTAATATCGTATGCCAACTATAATTGAAAAATAAAAAAAATTAAAGATACGTTCTCCTCATTTAAAAATTATTTCTAAATCAACTGTATGCCATTCATTTTCTTTTCAAACCTCTTCATATCATACAAAGAAATCCTTTAGCCCAATCTCTATCCCATTTCACCTTGATAACAGGTGTCCTGTTATAACAGGTCTCTAGCTCTATTTTAGTTATTTAGCAAATATTTACATGTACTTATCATGTGCCAGGTGCTGAGTACTTTACAAGAATTCTCTTTCCAACCCAATGAAGTACGTTTCTTTATAGATGGGAAGTTGACACACAGACAGCTTATATAACTTGCTTAATGTCACATTGATAGTAAACCAGGACTTAAAATCAGACTGTCTTGCTCGAATCTACACCTTCAAATAAGGCTAAATTACATGTACAACCACCAATAAGGTCATGTACAATTCATGGTATATACAGATGCTTAGTAAATATTTGGTGAATAAATAATTGAATAAATAAATGGATCTGAAGAGTTGTACAGGGCCGCCCTTACTTCCATTGCAGGCTGGTCTTATTCTACTTTTTCTTTCACAAGAATTATGACTCAGCTTAGTCACTGGCTTACAGCCCTAATATTACTCCTCCAGACTTGGCATCAGATACCTGATTTTTGTGGCATGATTCTCTATAGACACTAAGGGCTTGGACTCAGACTGACCCTTGATTCTCTCAGCTTTTGGAAACCTCTAGTAGGGCCCTGCCCTAGCACATTCCTTAAGAAATAAATGTAAAACTTGCCCCACTTGGTTGGAATCTTAGGTAATCCACCCCAGGTATCCTCAGAAATGTAGTTCAGAAATTCTAATAAATGCTGTCTGTACTACTCTAGAATTATCACATAGCATTGCTTTATATATGCCCATATGTCCAATCCACATTTTGAGATAAAAATTCTAAATATGTAACTGACCCAAATGGGACAGCTTCAGTGTAATCCTAGGGAGGGAATTTATTGGAAGAAATGTGGTTTTAGTTTTTAAGTATAAAAACAAAATTGTCATCTAAAAGGCAACAGGAGTCTTTTGTAAAATAATTAATCTTTTTTAAACCATTGAAACTAGAACTATACATATTAGAGAAGGCATAGCCCTTATATTTCCTGATGCAGTTACATGATAAAACTGCTTATTTTTATCTCTTTTCTTTTCTAGCTTATAATGGCTGTTCTTTTTGTCAATATTTCAATGAATTTGATAATATTAAACTTATACTGTTTCAAAAAACTTGAAAGTAAAAATGTTTCATTTTATCTAAGACATTATTAAAAATTATGCTAGAGGATCTCTAAGCCAATTTTACCCCTCCTCATGGGGGGAACCTCAACCTTGTGGACCTTCCTGTGCCTCTCTCTTTCCCATTTCCACCCAGAGCTGGCCTGGTTCACAAAAATAGAATACAAATGGCAGAGAGATTTCCAATATCAACATGAAATTAAAAATGATCCAAATAGTGCATCAAGCCTGACTAATCTGTTTCACTAGGCTTTTCCCAAATAAGTTAGGACATTTCAGAGCATGCTAAACCTAGCTTGATAGGATGAGGAGGAACTTGGAGTTACAGCCCTCCTATACATATGACCATACTAATTACTCCCTAGTCCTGAGAGAAACTGTCCTCCCCATGCTGTGGAGACCCTGGAAGAATCCAAGTTTTATAAAAGATCTGTCCAGGGTTTTTGTGTTCCCAATTTTCAGACAAAATGGAGCAATGAGAAACAGGACCCAATGTGACAGAAAAGCCCAGGGAGTTATAGTATGACTTCTCTTCTTCGGGTTCGGGTGTGATGACAAGAGACCTAGACAATGGAAAATATCCCCTCCCCAAGAACCTTCCTCTATAGCACTAACAATACATAGACTTTCACTGACTGAGTCAAAGACACTCTCTCTCCCAAAGGTTCCTGTTTTAATTAAGTTCATCAGTTGTGAAGAAGAGTGACTTACTCTGTTTAGCTTAAGTAAGGAGGGAAAAGGTGGATACTATAGATAGGGGACAATAAGGGAAACAGAGAGTTCAAGGGAATCTACAAACTGCATAGTAGTAAGATCAGCTAAAAAAAAATACAGAACTGATGTTGGAATGAGGCAGCCCAGCTAGGGACTCTACATAGAGCCATGAAATTCATTTTCACAAATCAAATGTGGAGAAACTGATGTGTGTCACTTATAGAACAAAGTGTATAAAAAGGAAGTGTGCCTTTCACATGATCTCTTTGCCCACCCACCAGCTGAATGGAGAGGACTCCAAGGACCTGGAAGAGCACAGAGCCACAAGATGCAAGGAGCCCAAGTCCCTGAATAACCACATGTTTGAAAGGCTGCTTTACTGGGATTACCTGTATTAGACTGAAGTGAGTGAGAAACTTTGATTGTATTAAGCCCCTGAAGATGCAGGGTTTTTGTTATAGTTGCTAACCATCCCTTAACTAATACATCTATAAGCCATAATATGACCAGCCCATATAATTACCGGAACTGAATGAAAAGCAGTTTTCATGAATCTTGAGAGCAGGAATTCTAGCACTGTATTTTCAATCTGGCTCATCTATAACCAGGGCTTTGTGTTCTGTCTCACTTCTTTCAGTTCCATCTAGCTTCCTTCCACTTTCTTTTAATTTTTCTACGGCATAGCTATAACCTACTCACAGTTCCTGCTTCCTTATGACTTTACCTGGCTCCTGAGTCCTCAAAACCTCTTCTGTTTGGACCTTTCATACCTTAGAATTTCACTTCTATCTAGTTCTGGTTGTATTTCCCATAGTAAGAACTTGGCTGGTCTAGCTTATTTTTGTAGGATAGAGCTGTCTGTGCTGGGCTACCTCATAGGCTAATGGCTGATTTAATGTATGACTGTCCTTCGGGCAAGTTTCCACCTGCTCTTCAATAAGCTATAGTGTTTGAGTGGGAATAAAGATTAGAATGGGATAGTGTGGCATAAAACCTGGCTTCTTAGGGCAGGCCCACTAGAAAGGACTATATAAACAAGGCAATAGCAGTGTGGAAATGGCAGAAACTATTATAGTTCAGTATGGAAGGTTTAGAAGGGAAATTTTCCCCTAGTCTTTGCAGCCAGAGGTAATATCCACATAGCACTTGGGCCTGGAAAGCACCCAGACAACTCAGCTCCACCATCTGGCGGGGCCTAGTATTAGTACTGCTACTCTAAGCCCAGATACTGTTGTGCCCAAATCCCACTCACTGTCATGTGTTCCCCTTCCATAAATGTATGTAATCATCTCAGCTATGAATTTATACTACAGTTTTGCTAGGCAGTGAGATCTATCCTGATCAGAAATTCATTTGGTTAGAAACATGACCACTTACCATGCTCTCATTAGCCCTCCTCCCTAGAGGACGGATCCTACTCCAGTTTCTCCAGCCACAGTGTGGAGTTCTGCTCCAGCAAAACCAAACTACTCTGTACCATTTTCCTGACTCTCTTTTCACTTTGAGGGTTAAAACTCTCTGGGATTCCTGCTGCCATGCCTCACTGGGCTTCTTTAGACAGTGCCACTGGTCTGAAGCCCAAGTTCACTTTTTCTCTCTGTACATGATGCTTTAGGTTTCACTTAGTCCATGTATTGACACAAAAGGACTGCGCTATGCCAAAGTTCCACATAGGTGTGCTAAACAGCTTGGTCTTGGAAGAGGAGATAAACTGAGGAGAAAGAACAAGTGGTCAACAGGAGATAAAACAATGGCATATTTGAAGAGAGAGAGTGCTATTTTAGCCCAAGTTGAATAAGCTGAGTAGCATGAGGTCATGATTGCATCTGCAATTTCTCTGGGAAAAGGAGGAATGAAAACTAGCATTTTTTTAAGTAGTGAATTTAAGCCAAGCAATGTGCCAGTTGCTTTACACATATGTTTTACTTAATTCCCCACAACAACCCAATAAGTATTACCATCACTCATTTTATAGATGAGAAAATTCAGCTGCAGAGAGCATTTGTGGCTTGTCCATGGTTATATGGACAGAAAGTGGCAGTGTAGGAATTTGAATCCTGTTCTACCAAATTCAGAAAAAAATGTACTTTGTTCACTTCCCTCATATAACTTGTTCATAGTATATATATATGGCTGTGGTAAAAATGTTTTTGGATGGCTGTCTGCACCTATATGCTCTTCTAATGACAGGATGAAGTTGATATCCTCAAAAAAGTGAAAGGCAAAAGTCATCACTCATAGAAACAGTATTTTGGACAACTATCTCTTCTTCTCTCCTAGATTTTTCTCTGTTTCATGACAGCAGAAAAGTACACAAGGAAGCTGTGGAGATATCTGCCCAAGAATCTGTCTAGAGATGGTCCTAGGCATAGTGGGTAGCATTGTCACTATGCTTTCATTTTTAATGTCTTCATTGCATTTTCTTATGGTGCACAGCTCTCTTACATTTCTTCTCTAGACCTTTACTTTTCAAATACCAGCGCACCTTGAACATTTACTATGTGCCTGCACTATCCCAAATGCTTTACATGCAAAAGTTTATTGGCCCTCCCAACAATCCTATGATGCAGGATAAGGGAGAGAAATAAATCTAAGACCTAACAGGTAAGCGAATGGCACTTGTGGGTAGCATTATTGTCCCCCTATGTTAGAAATAAGGAAGCAGAAACACAAAAGAGTTAAGTAACTACTCAAGGTCACACAGCAAGGAAATAACAAAATCAGGATTTACACCCACCCAGGTAGACTTGTCTCTGAGGCTATGTTCTTAATCATTGTTTTTACTGCTTCTTTGTCCTTACATTTTCAGCTTCTGGCCTCTTGCTTCAACTCTTCACTATGGCCTCTCTTACTTGACTATGGCTCTAAAAATGGATATTGCCCTGGTGGTCCTAGCCTATGGCTTTCTTCGTCTGTTAAGATACACTCGCTGCTCCTAGGCAATTCTCCAATCCAACCCAGTCCAGCCTCTTCATTATACTCTGGCCACAGCCTATGTGGTTTTTCTCAATCCTGGCCCTCAGGACCAAACAAAACCCAAGCCTTTCTTTTCAGAACTCTGAACTTCAGCTCTTCCTGTTTCCCATCAATCAAAGTTACTGCTCAGAAATTTCTGCAGGGACAAGTTAAAGGTAAAGAGCTCCAACAGCTTACATAATAGGATTTTTTTTTCCAATGAAAAGTTACCATAGTGGTACATTGACTGCTAAACCATTCCCTTGCAACTAGGAACACTAGCACAACCCACAATTTTAAATCTTTCAATAGAGAAAGACTCAAAACAAGTTAAAGTCACAGTTTCTCTTTAGTAGTTCTGTTGTAACCAGACAAGCCTCTAGGGTGGGAAGAAGTTAGTCCCTTAACAAGGGCCAACTCTTAATTACTCTGCTTCCAGGAATGCTGAGGCATGGTCTTCATTCAACAGTGCTCCGGAAGATTGGCAGTGGGCTCTTTGTCATCTAATCACCTGGTAAGAACATCATCTTTGCTTAGTCTTTCCAGACCCTCTGAATGGTCAACGTTTGGAGTAAGCATTGAAGAACAGAGAGGGGATTGTTAATTATTTCATGGGCCTTCTCTTCCAGAGGACAATAGATCAGGCTGGATGTTTATTGAGTGATGGGGAAAAGGAAGGAGGTGGGTGCAGTGGTTTCAGGATGGCCTCTGGGTCACAAGGTCAGGTTTCTAAAAGTTATTGTACAGACTGCTGTTGGTAGCTCTGCTTATTAGAGAGAATTAGATCCTTTGTGTTATTTGTAAAGGCGAGAAAGTCCCAGCCAGACTGTGGCTTAAGTGAAACTTTTTTTGCTGTCAGTCACATGGCTCCTCTAGTCTGAATCCACTGTGGGAGTTCTTGAAAAGCCAACTACCTTTCCTTATTCACAAATCTGTCTGGGTAGATCCAAAACACTTCAGAGAGCAGAGAATTCCTTGTCAACGCTATACAGTTGTTTTTCATGAGATGACATGTTTAGACAGTTTGGAAAAACTATGGGTTGCAAGAATTGTTAGCTCTCGTCACCCTTTATTATAATTACTTTTTACTCAACTAGACATAAACTCTATGAGAGCAAATAACACATCTATATTGTTCTCTGCTGAATGCTTGGGGCAAAACATAGAGCTTGGCACACAGTAGAAAATAAATATTTGTTGAATAAAAACAAATGTTTATATAGCATTTAATATATGCCTGCATAGTGTTCTAAATGAGACTTTTTCTTCTTCTTCTTCTTCTCCTTCTCCTTCCTCTTCCTCTTCCTCTTCCTCTTCTTCTTCTTCTTCTTCTTCTTCTTCTTCTTCTTCTTCTTCTTCTTCTTCTTCTTCTTCTTCTTCTTCTTCTTCTTCTACTTCTCTCTCTCTTTCTCTTACACACATGCACAGGCATTTTTCTCTACATGTATCTCCAAAACAATATGAACTAGTTTCAATTATTAATACCAGTTTATAGATGAAGAAACTAAGGCCAATTAATGTTAAATATTAACAATAATACCAAGGTCACAGAACCAGTAAGTGGCAGAGCTAGAATTTGAATCCAGGCAGTTGGGCTCCTGTGTCCTGTCCATGTTCTTAACCGCTATATTCTATGCCAGCGATTTTTACCATTTTTCATCTCATAGCACAGATACACTAATTATTAAAATTCCATGGCACACCAAAAGATATATTTTTCAATCTGACAAGATAACAGGTATAATTTTGATTATTCACACCAAATGCCTATTGTTGTGTTGGCTATTGCCATTATTAATTTGACAATCTAAGGGTGAAGAGGTCAGTGCCCCTAAGCAAATAGGTATTTCATGATTTACAAATTCTTGTGGCACAGCATACCAGTTGAAAATTGCTGTTCTATGCTAAGGGTAGTGTAGAAATCAAGGATGGAAATGGAAAGACTTTTCTAATGTGGAGAGTAGTAAGACTGAAAGATCATGCCTTTGTCCATATCAGATTTACTTTAAAGAAACAAATGTCCTTATTCCTTCAAGTCACTCAGTGAAAGGAGGAGGATACTAAACACAGTGGGCAAGTAAAAGCTTAGAGTGAGTTCTGTGAAAATCTGGGAAGGCCTCCTTGGAGACCATGGAAGTTAAGAGAAGAGAAGCAGGACATAAAGACACAAAGGATGGGGGTGGGGTTGGAAATAATATTGGCAACAGGGAACAGCAGCTTCTTCGATTGCTTTAAGGAATGACCATCTTGAGCAGCAAGGTAGACACAGAGAGAATATCACAGCAAGCCTGAGGGTGGCATCTTATAATTAGCCTTTGTGAATGTCTCTCATTGGAAAGAGAGAGACAGCCATTTGGCCAGGCCTATTCCCTAACATTTCCAGTGGCAAACAAGAAAGTGACTTTCACAAAACCTCAGAATCAGCCCTGTGTCCTCAGGTACCTTAACAACTAAAGCACTCATATCCATATTGCCAGATTTACAGAGCTCCAGTTTGCTACTGAGGAAAAGAAGAAAACAAGTAGAAAAAATGAGAAGACACTGGCATTCTAAGGAAACACAAAGAGCTAATAAAATTACCCATGTTGCTTAGGTGATACCACATATTATACTAAGTGTTCATTTAGTTCCCAAGTGTCCCATAGGATATACACTCAGAACTGTTTAAAATATTCATTTGCTTTAAATCTAGTTATCCATATTTCCATTTTGATGTACTGTATATTCAAGAATGCATTTAAATATTCTATTAAAATGGATTCATTGTCAAATAACATAGAATCCACCAAAGTAATAGCTAATATTTCAACACTAAGCCTTCATCACAGCTACGTCAAACCCTTGATACCCTCTTCATTTATTTCCAATTCTGGCACCTGTAACCATAGTAACATATACTGAAATCTTTCAAGCAGAACATAACTGACAATCACACTAACAGCACAAATACCTGAGCTGAGAAAAGAAAGGGGTGGCCCAAGAAGGTGGCTGTTGAAATTAAAAGCTAATGACAAGAAAACAGCTGGAAACAAGTGCTAGCTCACACTGCTGCCTCCTTCTAGGATATGAATAGTATGTAAAGCTCAGTTTGATTTATGTTTTATTAGTGATGGTGCCATCAATGAATACTTCATTAGGTGTCATTTCAACAAACAAGTGGAGTGGAAACTTAAGAAAAATATGTTGTTTGGAGGAAAACCCAAGTGCTGCATCTGTTTGCCAAGAATTTGTGCCATGCATATTTTCTGCTCATCCATGTAGCGAGAGAAAGAAAAGTGAAGCCCTCTTACTTAATCCTTTCAAAATGTAAACACGTGTCCGTAAACTGCAAAGAATTGTCTGCTATTGAGAAAAGACTTTCATTAGCCAATTAGAGTAATTACATGGATTAAGATTTCTTGTTTCTTGTGGCTTCTTTTTTTTCCTTTTAATCCCTAATTCTTTCTTGCCCAGGAAAGGAATGAATAAACAGCTGATATAGCCAGAGAATTAAATGGGGGCAAACTAGGGCATGCTCATTTTCAGATCCCAAAATGTAATTGAAATTTTATGCTTACCACAACATAACACACTGTGATGATTTCTGTGCAAGGGAAAGCATAAAGGGTCATGTTTCCCCAAGACTTCAATTACAGTAACTTCTATCTTCCCTAAAACAGCATTTGGTCTCAGAAAATTGCCTTTAATGATGCAGGTGTTTATCAAGAGTATCCATCATATTTAGTCTCAAGCACTCCATATTAATTTACCACTTTCATTAGCAGAAGCCTTTTCTTCCAGACGACAATAAAAACTAAACATAATTTCAAACAGATGTGCTGTTTTTCTATGAATCAGAAAAAAAAAAATGAACTTGGCATTGGCCGGAAACAGAGGACATGAGATTCCAGAACTTAAATGCACAGAACATGGATCTCTGGAGCACACTCTTTTTTTAAATTTACTTTTTTAATTAATTGTTCTTCAGTTACACTTGTCCTCATTTTTCCCCCATTACTCTCCTCGGCTCTCCCCTCCCCCATCTTCCACATTCAACCCTCCCCCTCCCCGCTGTCTTTGCCCGTGTATCCTTTATATATGTTCCTTGACTCTTCCACTCTGGTTTCTCTTAAGATTGTATAAATCTTTTGCCTTTTCTGGAACATATTATGAGCTGGATCCACATGCATGCCCCCTTTCGCATCACAAGGAAGTCTGCCCATGCCCAAGCATCCACTTACAAGCACCACCAATACCTGCTAAGGAGACTATTTTCCCATCTCAATACAAATTATGGGCATTATTACTATTAAGAAAGTTGAACTGAAATGGCACTGAAAACAACATAGCCAGAATCAATTTTAACTATTTCAGCTGGCAATGTTTCCCTAGCCCTTCCAAAAAATAACAATAATTAATTGTTGACTGTATTTGTAAATGTTTCTATGTGCACGCATACAGAATGCCACATTCAAAAGTCACTTCTCTGAGAGCCTCACTTATCCATGATAAAGACCTGTCTACTTAAAATTATTTCAAGTATAATTTTAGCAAGCAGTGTTCAATACAACTCAATAAATATCTGTGTTGGATTCTTGATTCATACTTATAAGGGCAGGGAAGGGTCTGGGACTAGTTTCCCACTGCTGCCAGTTTGTTTCCAGAGAAAGGAAAGACTTTTCTGTATGCTTTGGCCTGCAATGCTTTGTCTGCTAATTAACAGGTCCTCCTTTCCTTCGAGGTAAGTTTCTTGGTGATGCAGAAGCTGAATGTTAGCTGACATCCCCTCTAAAAATCTCTTAGAAGAACCTGCCCTCTCAAAGAATTACTATGTTCTGTATAGTCCTGTATTTAGGTGAAGATACAGAGCCTCTGTTTATGAGAGGTGTTAGTTCTATCACATCTAGGTTAGGAATGATAAGCCTGAGAATAATTTTTTGTTACATGAGAAGGGTCATTGGAAGTCATCTACTCTACTCACTGTATTTTACAGATGATTAAAAGAAAGCTCAGAAAATGAAAGAACTTGAATTCCTTGAACAACAAACTGATCATGTTGCTTTCAAGTTAAAATCTCTTTTTGGTTCACAAGTCTTTTAAGACAGAGGCCAAACTCTATGGCATGGATTATAAGGCCCACATAACTGAGCCTTGCCAACATTTATAGTTTCTCCTTCTTTCCACCACCCTTAACCCTCACCCTCCATTCTCCAGACATATTGAACTTGTAAGGCAATGGTTATCAACTTTGACTGCACACTAGAATGAGCTGGCATATTTTGAAATGTTCTGACGTTCAGGGTGTACTTCAGACCAAGAGATTCTTATTTAATTGATTTCCCTTGGGACTCAGAGTTTGGTATTTTCTATAAACTGTCTTGTTTGGTTCTAACATTTTTTACCAAGGATGAGAAACTTCAAGTTAGATGATCTCTAAGATTTGTGAACATGAGACCCCTTTCCATGGTTGGTGTGCACAGGGGAAGTTGTTAATGAGGATTAATTTAAGTATAACTTTATTTTTTAATTTAAAAATTATTTAGTTATTTTTTTAATTTAAAAAAATATTTAGTTATTTTTTCAGACATAGAGGAAGGCAGGGAGAAAGAGAACGAGAGAAACATCAATGTGTGGTTGCCTCTTGCATGCTCCCCACTGGGGACCTGGCCCGCAACCCAGGCATGTTCCCTGACTGGGAATTGAACCAGTGACCTTTTGGTTCACAGGCCAGTGCTCAATCCACTAAGCCACATCAGCCAGGGTAAGTATAACTTTAAAAGTTAGTTAGAATTTTAAGAGATAGAAAAGAGGAGTAAGGAGCATAGAAGTTCGGGTCTCCTGGCCCAGCAGAGCAGGTAGTGGCATGGGGTTGCCAATATTCTTATTTACTTTCTTATATGGGATGGTTTGATTGGATGGTAGGAATATAATTCAGTACCTCTATTTTTATCCACTTCTATTTACATTTTGTCCAACAAGTATTAGGGCTGTTCCCAATATGAACAAGCATAGATACTTCAGGTAGTAATTGTATAAAAAGATATTCCTCTAGATTTGGAAACAAGTTCTGTGTATTTTCATTCTAGAAAGCCAGGGAGAGTTAAATCCAAGGCAACAAAGCAATAGTAAATTATTTTTTATCTTTAAATGGATATAGGAATCTCTATAGTCATCAGAGGATGTCTAGTGGTAGTAGTAGTAAACTGAGGAATTTATCTATTAATGTTCATATCCATTGTTTTTACACATGACATCTTAGTAGTCGGTTTCTATTATTTCCCTTGGCAAAGTAGTTGAAATCTGAACTGGATATGCAACCATTTAGTATCATTGCAGTGTAAACTGGGGATATATTTCAGTTCTGAGTTAGAAGGGAATAAAATATCTAAATGTTTGCACCACACATTCACGGTGATACAGTTAGGATATATAGATCCCAAAAGACCAAGATTCTATAGGTATGGTTTATTAAAAGAGTCAAAGACATTTGAAAGATTATGTAACAAATGCTGTGATATTTGATAAGGTTAAATGTGAAATGACAGAATACATACTTAAAAGTAAAATACCCAATCAATCTAGTTATTTATTCAACAATTGCAGCACATTGCACTAAGCATTGGTGGCACAACAGTTGCATAGACAACATACTTAATGTCAGAGTGCTCTCAAGTCTAATGGAAGAGACAGCAAATGAAAACAGCATGATAAATGCTAAGTTGGAAGAAAGGACAGGGTACTGTGGAACACAGAGCAGAGTCAATTAACCAGGATCATGGAAGAGAAAAGCTTCCTGGAGTGACACTTGAGACACAAAATATATGGTGTGTGTGTGTGTGTGTGTGTGTGTGTGTGTGTGTGTGTGTGTGTGTGTAAGTTAAGTTGTTTAGAGAGAATAGCTCGTTTTGTAAATCAAAATTTTATCTGGTTAGAGTATAGAGTGTGAGTATGGTGTACGGCAATAGAGAAAGTTAAATGGACAGAGGAAGCAGACTGAGTCCTGTTATAAGCATTCCATCAAAACATTCTTGTTGACTGGAAGCACCTTTAAGGAAAAACAAAAAAATGAGTCTGGTCAGACTGTGTATACACAGGACACAGCCTGTGAATGAACTGGTTTAGAAAATATTTTTTGAGAGATGCTCTAACACAATCACTCAGTTACTTAATTTCACTGTGTGAACCTACCTGAATAACCTTGTGTGGAAGTGATCTTCATGAACTGAACTATGAAAATGGAATAAAATATTTCCTTTGGGGACCCTCAAACTCCACTTTTCTTTTTTCTTTTTTTTTTTTTTTTTCGTTTAGGAAAAGCCAAATAAGGGTCAGCTCACCCTGACCCTGACTGACAGAAGGAGGTAGACAGAGAGTGTCATCAAATAGATTTTTAAAATATATAAGACTCTTTGCCTCAAACCTCATGGAAATTCAAACAATAAGAAATTTTGGTAGTAGAGAGATCAAGGTCACTGGATGAAATCCTCACTGGCTGACAAAGTTAAGTGAATAATTTGACTCATGGCTGACATGGTGCTTGCTTCTTTGCAAAGAAATACTTCAAAGATTGGATGAGATTTCATGATGTCATAAAGTGCTTTGAGTTTATTATACTCAAGCTGTAATAAAAATGCAAGGTGATTTTGTAACAAGCACTCAAATGCTTCCAAAAATACCACAGGGTTAACAAGTTCAAAGAAATTTTGAACAGTAATGGCAAAATGCTTGATCTTTTTCTTTTTCATTTTTAGCATCTTTGCCAAGGGTGGGGGGAGGGAAAGAAGCATAACTGAATAAACCCTAGAATTACGATCTCTTTTGAGTGACAATCTCTTTTAGTTTTACACAGTTAAGAGAACCCCTATGGGGTTAATGGAAGACTTTGCCTCCTCAGCAGTTACATATTCCATTTAAAACTCTTGGTAACAAATCATTACCATGTTTTCTGGGACATCATTTTTACTGCCTTTGGAACCTCTTTCTGGAAGCAGAACATTAATGTGGTACTGCACAGGAGGTGGGGTGCTCCTAGATCCTGCAGGACATCCAGGGTGACTGTTATGTCTGGAAGCTCTCAATGTCACTCCAAAAAATGAGCCAACTTCAGACTGTGAAGGACTAAAAGGGACAACAGTAATGCAACTATCATTACTGTGTAGGTAGAAACATAGGCACTAGCAGATTACTCGAAACCATAGGGCTAGTCCCAAAGCTGGGACTAGAACCCAGTTATCATTTTTATTTGTATGTTTTCTTAAGTAGGAACACAGAACAATAAAAGTAAGAGTTGATATTTGCTAAGCATTGACTATGCCCAAGGCACAATGATAAACTGTTTATATACATTAGCCCATTTAAGTTTCACAATATCCTTGGGAACTAGGGAGTATTATCATTCCCATTTTACAGATTCAGAAACTATGTAACTTGCTCAGGGCTACACATCTAGCAAGAATCAGAGTCAGAATTCTAACTCAGACCTATGTGAATGTAAAGCCCATTGCTATCCACTTCTAGAAAGAAGAAGAAAATACTCAGTCACAACTATGCTCTTAAGTATCCTGCCAGGGTATTTAAAACTTTGACAAACAGATAGTGCCTTGCTAAACCTGTAGTCTAATTAGGACTGAAATACCTCCGCAAATACAGTAAACATAAAATTTTGTTAGAGAATACTGCATCATTAAGCAGGTTAGTGGCATGGACTTGATGATCATATTGTCACTCAGAAATTTTTGTGGCAAAGACACATGTTGTAAAGGCCTTTGACCTGCAATTGTCTAAAATTGGTGAGAGCAAAAGGAAAATAACAGAATTTGAGCCAAGACAGCCCGGGGTTGTTCATTAGTTGCTCCTCATGGCACTCAGTTTTTTAGTTTCTCCTTCTATTTGAATGCTTAGCACATATCAGTGTAAATTTTTGTTCACAAATCTTTCCTTTCAGATAGAATACAGTCTTCCAAAGAGTAAGGACCTTGTATTTTTTCGTATTCCTGGTGCCAAGCAGCATCTGACACTTGGTGGATGTTCATTAAAAGATTTGCGAAGCTAAATACATGTTTGCTGAATGAATGCACTGGAGCTAAATTGATAGGACTTTATAGGTCATCCTGAAGCCAAACCAAATGGGGCTTTTGGTAGAATATGAAATACTATGAAAGGTCTAGTCTCTGAGACTGTTTTTCTACTTTAAAACACTTTTGGAAATGAACAGGGACATCCAGTTCAGTTTCTAGAAGTTTCTCAGATGACTACACCTGAAGAGACTAAATGTGAGCCTGGTTCATTTAGTTTGGGTTACTATGCTTGGCTATTGGGAGTCCGTTAGAGGATCTGAATAATGAAAGAGTATTATGTGATTAATGGGTCTATTGCATGCACTAGATTGGCCTGAATCAAGTGCTGTACAACATATTTTTTCTATAACTTTGTATCATGGCAACACATAATGATCAAGGAGACCCAGTAATTTAAAACAATAAAACCTAGCTCAGATAGCATGGCAGGCACAGCAAAAGAAACCAGGGATACTTCCACTGTTCTTTGTTTCACATTTGATGGTTTCAAAGGATGCGATGTCAAGTGAAACATCATGATGTAGGCTAATTGCTTCCTCCCCAACACTCACTGTCCTCCTGTGTTCACCTATAGATCTAAATGCCTACTCTAAAATGAAACCCTAAATCTAATTTCTTCCTGTTTTGAAGGCTAAAGTGAAGTATGAGAGAGAGGCACAAAAGTGCTCAGGTAGCATCCAATGCTCAGTGTGCTGCCTGGAGTCCCTCCAAGCAGCACTTAATATCTCAGCATAGAAAGTCTCAGTCAAAAACATTTTTACCAATGTGGCAAGTAAGATGATATTCTTAAGTAGATGAATCTATGATTTAAAAAAGAGGCAATTCGAGCAATGTTCATAGCAACGCAATTTATAATAGCCAAGTGCTGGAAGAAGCCTAAGTGCCCATCAGCAAATGAGTGGATCAAGAAACCATGGTACATTTACACAGCAGAATTCTATGCAGCAGAGAGAAAGAAGGAGCTTATCCCTTTTGCAACAGCATGGATGGAACTGGAGAACATTATGCTAAGCGAAATAAGCCAGGCGGTGAGGGACAAATACCATATGATCTCACCTTTAACCAGAACATAATCAACAAAAGAAAAATCAAGAAAATCATAACCAGAGGCATTGAAATTAAGAACAATCTAACAATAGCCAGAGGGGAGGGGAGAGGGGACTATGGGGAGAAAAGTTTTCAGGAACCACTATAGAGGACACATGGACAGAACCAAGGGGGAGGATGGAGGCAGGAGAGGGAGGTGGGTTTGGAGGGGGTGGAGGGAGGTGAGGGGAGAAAATGCAGACAACTGTAATTGAACAACAATAAAGTAATATTAAAAAAAGAAACTATGGTATATTTACACAATGAATTCTACACAGCAGAGAGAAAGAAGGAGCTTATACCCTTTGTGACAGCATGGATGGAACTGGAGAGCATTATGCTAAGTGAAGTAAGCCAGGTGGTGAGGGACAAATATCATATGATCTCACCTTTAACTAAAACATAATAAACAAAAGAAAAAAGCAAACAAAATATAACCAGAGACATTGAAATTAAGAACAATCTAACAATAGCCAGAGGGTAGGGGGGAGGGGATTGTGGTGAGAAGGGTTTTCAGGAACTACTATAAAGGACACACGGATAAAACCAAGGGGGAGGGTGGAAGCAAGGGAGGGAGAAGGGTTTGGATGGGGTGGGAGGAGGGAAGGGGAGAAAACGCAGACAACTGTAATTGAAGAACAATAAAGTAATTTAAAAAATGAAAAAAAAAATAAAATAAAAAGAGGTAGTTCAAATAAGTGGCTAGTTTCCCATTAGAAGATTTTTTTTCAACTAGATGGGGAAAAAAAGAAAATTAACTGGGATCATAGGGCTCTTTCCATCTTGGGTGCTAATGTTCTATTGACAAGTTATAATGAGGGTTTCTCTGTCCCAGAGTGAGGAATAGGCTCATTAAAACTTGGAATAGGAGTGCAAGCTTTCAACTCCCTTGTTTTTTAAACTTCACTGGTTTTTAGAAATACTAAATGAATTGCCTGACAAAACGATGTTATTGATTTCAAAGTGTGCTTGCATTTGCATTTGAATCTGAGCTACTTAGAATGTCAGTTGTTGGATAGAAGAATGGAAATGAGAGGTCTGTGGTGGGCTCAAAAGACTGATGTGTTGACTCTTCCACTTAGTCACTGTGGAAATAAGCCTCATACTAACCTTGGCTTCTTCTTGATCAAAACACATCAATTAGTATGGTTTGAACACTGCTTTCTACTCTGTTAGAAGAAAGGAGGATCCCAAATTTTAAACCATTAAATAAGATAGCTGTTTCACAATGCAGCCCTATCAAGATGCCAGACAGTAACTCTGGAAGGGGCTGTTAATGTACACTCTCAAAGATCCAAATCCAAGCACATATTAAATAATCCAAAAATCACTTATTTTTGTTTCTGAGAATGCACTATGTGATTTGTGTGTGTGTGGCAGGTGTGGCTTCCTAATTACTTCTTCTTATGCTAATATTAGCATGGACTTCTATGTCTGAAGCACATAATTGGTGGCAGAAAGAGGAAGTCAAAGCCAACAAGAAATAGCTTTAAGGAAGTAAAGTGTTTCAGATTATGTTGATTTGGAGTTGAAACCAGACGACCAACTCAGTGAAAATGTCCAGTCTTGAGGACTGGGGGTGGGGACTCTATATCTTCCACAGAGGGTATATAATGTATTTTCAGGGAATGGCCACAGTAGGGGGTAGCTGGGAGCAGAGGGAACATAGAAAAGCAATCACACAAGGTGCAATCTTTGAGATAGAGGATAATCAGCCTTTTTCTAAGTCCCAGATTTGTACGGAAGGGAAATTTTGAAGAACACAACTGGTGTTATGAAAAGATGGAGATGTTCAAGGGGAAAAGATTGCTGCAAGGCCAGTAGACCATAGTTTAGGAGTTGTTGTAACTCTTTAAGAGTAGAGTAGAATGCTGAGGAACCAGGCTGCAAGGGGGCATGGAGGGGAGGGGAAAAAAAGAGATACAGCCTAGATGGAAAGGGCTTGAAAGAGAATGAGAAAAATGAATCAAAATAAACCTACAGCTAAGCTGGTTTGTGCGATCAAGTAAAAATGTGATTGTCTGTTTCAAGAGAAATATGACCTGTGCCTTTTAAAATTTATTCTGTAGGAGAGACTGAAGATAGCTGACAAAGGAGGTAACTGGAGAAGCCTGGTTTTGAAGATAGTGAGACACAATGGCATTAGGAACACTAGAGGTATAAAGGAGTCTCAGAGGGAAGAAGTACATTCTCTTCTGAGATTAGTTGGGAAGTGGGGAGAAAACAGGTGTGTGGAGGACATGTTATGGAGGTATAACTGGGAGTTCAAATCATCATACAGTAGGAAGTGAGGGGTGGGATTGCAATTCTGAAGAGAGGGATGGGGGGTTGGAATGATTCGTAGCAGGAGTGTACTAGGAAAAACAAACTAACTAAATAAAAAGACTGTTAAACAACAATGGGAGTCCTGGTGGAGTAACATAATCACACTTGTATTTAAACTAAGTCTGCCCAAGTTGAGCAGTATTTTTAGGCTAAGAATAGAATCAAGTCTTGGATCAAGGAGAAATGTCTAGGATGGCAAGTGAGTGGGGCTTGATCCAGTGAAAAAGGCGGTACATGGAATAATCCCAAAGTGCCTTTCTCTTTAGGATCTGTAAGATGATGCTGCAGTGTTATAGCTATAGGATGCTGGTCTCAGGAAAAACCCCATTTATCTATGTGAACACATAGAAACTGAGAAAACTGTCATAATTTCTTTTGAAAGGAAACATGGAGTTTTAACTAAAGACAGTCAAAAATATAAAGAGGCAATGCAGGCAAAGAAAAATAAGAATCAGGAACTTAGGCAACTTGGTGTAAATTTTTTAATCATATTGAGGACTGAATTTTTTTATTTTTTTAAACAAAAGTGATTTTATTTTATTTTAAGTATATTTTATTGATTATGCTATTACAGTTGTTCCAATTATTTTCTCCCGTTTATCTTCCCTCCACCCTGTACCCTCTCATCCTTCACCATCCCACCACCTTAGTTCATGTCCATGGGTTATACATCTAAGTTCTTTGGCTTCTCCATTTCCTATACTATTCTTAACCTCTCCCTGTCTATTTTGTGCCTACCATTTATGCTTCTTATTCCCTCTACCTTTCCCCTCCATTCTCCACCTCCCCCAACTCACTGATAACCCTTCATGTAATCTCCATTTCTGTGATTCTGTTTCTTTTCTCATTGTTTGCTTAGTTTTTCTTTTTGTTTTTTAAGTTCAGTTGTTGATAGTTGTGAGTTTGTTGTCATTTCACTGTTCATAGTTTTTTATCCTATTTCCTGGATGAGTACCTTTAACATTTCATATAATAAGGACCTGGTGATGATGAACTCCTTTAACTTGAATTTATCTGGGAAGCACTTTATCTGCCCTTCCATTCTAAATGATAGCTTTGCTGACTAAAGTAATATTGGATGTAGGTCCTTGCCTTTCATGAATTCGAATACTTCTTTCCAGCCCCTTCTTGCCTGCAAGGTTTCTTTTGAGAAATCAGCTGATAGTCTTATGGGCACTCCTTTGTAGGTAACTGTCTCCTTTTCTCTTGCTTCTTTTAAGACTCTCTCCATATCTTTAGTCTTGGGTAACTTAATTATGATGTGCCTTAGTGTGTTCCTCTTTGGGTCCAATTTCTTTGGGACTCTCTGAGTTTCCTGGACTTCCTGGAAGACTATTGCCTTCACCAGATCGGTGAAGTTTTCCCTCATTATTTTTTCAAATAAGTTTTAAATTTCTTGCTCTTCCTCTTCTTCTGGCACCCTTATAATTTTTTTTAATTTATTTTTTATTTTTTAAAATTACTTTATTGTTGTTCACCCCTGTGATTTGGATGTTGGAGTGTTTGAAGTTGTCCTGGAGGTTCCTAAGCCTGTCCTCATTTTTTTTTGCATTTTTGTTTCTTCATTCCATTCCAGTTGGATGTTTATTTCTTCCTTTTGTTCCAAATCATTGATCTGAGTCCCAATTTTGTTCCTTTCACTGAACCTTTCTTTGGTTCCCTGTGCATTTTCCTTTATTTCAATTTGTGTAGCCTTCATTTCTTCCCTCATTTTGCAACCAAGCTCAATCAATTCTGTGAGCATCCTGATTACCAGTGTTTTGAACTCTGCAATCAGATAGGTTGTCTATCTCCTCATTGCTTAGCTCTCTTTCTGGAGTTTTGATCTGTTCTTTCATTTGGGCCATATTTCTTTGTCTCAGTGCACAAGTCTGGATGACTGTTTCTTTAACTCCTTGGTTGTCGGATTTCCATGCAAATGATTTTTTTGAAGTTCTGGTTGTTCTTTGTTTTTACATTGATTATCCTTTTTTTGGTTGTGTGAGGAAGTGAAGTGTTTCTGCCTACACTTCCATCTTGGCCAGACACTGGATTTTTTTTCATATTCCACCTTTGAATGAAAAATCATTCTAAAATTTCCTATGGAAGATAACATAGGGCATGAGCACATGTTTGCAGCTTCTTCTTTTATTTCATGACTAATATCTCATGAATAAAAGAAGTCATACTACCATAGTAGGTAAGAACTCTGGAGGCCAAGTATATGGGTTTAAATCTAAGTTGTTGAGATCTAGACAAATTACTTATCCTTTCTGTGCCTTAGTCTTTTTCATGTGAAAAGCAACCACAATGATTGTGTATGTCTCATAGGCCTGTTGTAAAAAGTAAATAAATGAGACTTTATTCATTTAATATTTAAAATACTTTTAGTGTACTGGCAGAAAGTTAGCCATTTGTATTATTAATTCCTTCTGCCCAGTAATTTCAGATAATGTGGCTTATACAACAATTAACATGCATATACAATTCTTCTATTTTTTTATTTGTGTATTTTTCTCATGTCTGGCCTTATATTGTAAGCTCTTGACAGGCAAATTACATATCTTATACATCTTCATATTTAACATTGCTCTGATAAAATTAGCTGTGTCACAAATAACCCTGCTACTTAATGGCATGAAACAAAAACCATTTTCTTATGCTTATTAATTCAATGGATCAAGAATTTGAAAAGGAGGGACAAATACCATATGATCTCACCTTTAACCGGATCATAACCAACAAAAGCAGAAAGCAAGCAATACATAACCAGAGACATTGAAATTAAGAACAGTCTAATGATAGACAGGGGAGAGGGGGGAGGGGACAATGGGGAGAAGGGTTTTCAGGAACTGCTGTAAAGGACAAATGGACAGAACTAAGGGGGAGGAGGGAGGCTGGGGAGGGAAGGGAGCTGGAGGGGAAGGGAGGAGGGGAGGGGAGAGGATGCAAATAACTGTAAT
>PVJI01023679.1:0-23142 GCA_004026765.1 Micronycteris hirsuta
GTTGTGGTCCTTCTTTTTGGCCATTTTCATTCTTTTTATCTCGGTGCACTTGTCAGCTGGCAGATGCCTGCGACCTGGGTCTCTTTTTGGATGACGTTGCCTCTGGGGGCGGGGTCTGGGAGGAAGCAATGGCGGCCCCCAATCACCGCGGGCTTCCGTCACTCCTCCTCTCCCCAACTCCCCACCGCCTCCTCTGCCAAACTCGGCTCTGCTGGCTCAGCCCTGGCCTCTCTCCGGCAGCGTCACCGGCTTGCGGTATTCACCCGTTGTTTGGAGCCACGCCCTGTTCAGGCACTGGCAGCCTGAGTAGCAGCGTAAGTAACGGCGTGAGTGAGACCCTCCGTGCGTGCTGCCTCCTCCGCCCGTTTCTGCCCCGCTCACCGGCCTGGATGTTTGTCTTCTCCTACCTCCTGGGTGTCGGACTTCCCTTCAGTTCGATTCTGTCCGTTCTGGTTGTTTAAATTTTTGCTACTGCATTAGTTGTATGGACATTCTGGATGTGCGGGCAGCGAGTGTGACCACCTACGCTGCCATCTTGGCAGAAGTCCCGTAGTCTTAGATTAAAATTTGATGAGAACTATTTCATTTAAGTATCTCTCTGGTCACCAAGACCCCATAAGGGAAAAAAATTAACTGAAAGAAAATAAAAGCAATGTGGCTCCATGGCTAAGAACGTGTGCTCTGCAACAAACTGATGTTTGCCAGATGGAAGGGGGCCTTGCGGGGAGGGGGACAAAAGGGAAGAGATTCAAATGTACAAACTGCCAGATACAAAAGCAGTTATGGGGATGTAAAGTATGGCATAGGGAATATAGTCAATAGTATTGTAACAATGATGTGTGGTGTCAGATGGGTACTAGATTTATCTGGGTGATCACTCCATAAGTTGCATAAATGTCTAATCATATGTTGTACATCTAATACTGATATAACATTGTATGTATAACTGTAATTTTAAAAAAAATTTAATTGGAGAAAAAAAATAATGTGGGCTCTGGAACAGTCTGGGTTCATACCCTGGTTCTGCCATTTACCAGCTTCTTAAAAAGCCACTTAGCCCCTTTTTGCCTTGCTTTCCTGCTCTCCTAGTGCACATAGCAGTTACTCTGACTAACCCAGTGCCATCCCTGACACTTTTGTCCTGTGCCCAGAGAAGGTGAAAGAGCCAAAAGCTTACTCTTCAGCTTGCTGTGCAGAGTATGGTGTCACTCTGGCTAGTGAGATCTAATGGATAGTCTGGTGGGAGTTACTAGTGTTGCAGTGTTTGCTTTCCTGTAAAAGGGACCATGATAGCTGACTCTACCCATTCATCCATTGTCTTGCTTTGAACATGGAGATGTCTTGAATCGTGGCAACCATCTTCCAGCTTGAGGAAAAAGTCAGGAGAATCCCAGAGACACTGGTCCTTACATCACTGAGCCACAGAATAATCATCCATAACACTGACCACCAAACTTCTATTTATGTATGTTAATAAACACTTATTTAAAGTTGTTGTAAGTTGAGCTTTCAGTACTTGCAGCTATTAGCATTTGTAACTGATGTAATGGGATCAGTCATACTACCTATTCCATAGAGTTGTTTGTAGACATTAATTTAAATAATTCACATAAAGCACTTAGCACGAGGCCAGCATATAGGGATAACTGAGTAAAGTGCTATTAGCTAGTAGTGGTACTACTAGTACTAATAAGAGCAGTATCATCATCATAGTCATCATCATCATATTTTAAAACCTGGTAGAAAAAAATATATACCTTCAATATGGTACCCCTAAGAGTACTGCCTTTTGAGTCATGAGTCTACGGCAGAGGATATGCAAGGATCAGGCACCCTTCAGGTTTAGTTGGCCTGGGAGAGAATCTAGAACTCTGAAAGAATGAATGTGATTGCGAAAGGGGCATTGTGTATGACCTCAGGCATTGAGAAATCTGGGCCAGCACTACAGTCCATTATGAAAGAAACGAAAAGAAGGTAAAGCAGAGCATGTGTACTTTGGAGTTACAAGAAATTTAGTTTATGTGAAATATAAAGTTAAAGATTATGAAAGTAAAATGTATATATTAAGAACAAGGTTAACTCAATGTAGTCATATATCAAGCAGGAAATGATAATTTATTATTTTTTCTGCAAATAAATCTTTCAATGAAATTAGTTCATCAAAGGGGCACTTCTAAAATAAGCATCTTAAAATGTGGCAATCACATATTTCTGATATTTTCAGATTACTTATGACTAGATGTTCTGTATTTATGAGACTGTCCCTTTTCATCTTTTGGAGGGAGTTTTAATTAATTTTTTTTAAATTTTATTTATTTATTTTTAGAGAGAGGGTAAGGGAGGGAGAAAGAGGGAGAGAATATTGATGTGTGAGAGAAACATCAATTGGTTGCCTCTCACACGCCCCCAACTGGGCACCTAACCCGCAACCCAGGCGTGTTCCCAAACCGGGAAATAAACCTACAACCTTCTCCTTTGCAGGACTACACCCAACCAGCTGAGCCACGTCAGCCAGGGCAAATTATTTTTTTAACTTTATTTTTATTGTTTACACTGTTAAGGAGGTCCTCATTTCTAGGACTTCTGTAATAGTGTATGATTATAGACTTTGAGCATCTTTTGATGTCTATTGACCACCTGTATGTCCTCTTTGGAGAAGTGTCTATTCTGGTCCTTTGCCCATTTTTTTAATTGGATTATTTGTCTTTCTGATATTGAGTTGTGTAAGTTCTTTATATATTTTGGAAATTAACTCCTTATCAGATGTATCATTGGCAAATATGTTCTCCCATACAGTGGGTTCACTTTTCATTTTATTGATGGTTTCTTTTGCTGTGCTTTTTAATTTGATATAGTCCCACTCATTTATTTTTCCATTGTTTCCCTTTCCCTAGGAAATATATTGAAAAAATGCTATGTGAAATGTCCGAAATTTTACTGCCTATATTTTCTTCTAGAATTTTTATCGTTTCTCAACATATTTAAGTCTTTTATTCATTTTGAGTTTATTCTTGTGTATGGTGTAAATTAGTGATCTAGTTTCATTTTCTGCATGTACCTGTCTAATTTTCCCAGCATCATTTACTGAAAACACTGTCTTTACTCCATTTTATGCTCTTGCATCCTTTATCAAGTATTAATTGACCATAAAGGTGTGGGTTTCTCTCTGGGCTCTCTGTTCTGTTCCATTGATCTATATGCCTATTCTTATGCCGGAACCAGGCTTTCCTAATCACTATGGCCTCGCAGTTTGGCTCAATATCAAGTAGCATGATTCCACCAACTTTGTTCTTCTTTCTCAAGATTGCTGAGGCTATTCAGGGTCTTTTAGAAAATTACTTGTTTAAGAATTTCTAATTAGCCCTAAAGGGTATGGCTGAGTTGATTGGGCATCATCCTGCAAAGTGAAAGGTTTCTGGTTCAATTACTGGTCAGGGCACAAACCTGGGTTGCAGGTTCGATTCTAGTCAGGGCCCATACGAGAGGCAACCAATCGATGTTTCTCACATCGATGTTTCTCTCCCTCTCTTTCTCCTTCCCTTCCCCCCTCTCTAAAAATAAATAAATAAAATCTTTTAAAAAAAGAATTTCTGATTAAAAGAAGTTTATTGTCCTCTTACCTTATCTTTAAAGGAAGTCAATCATTTGATTCTCCACAACCACAAGTATAATTTATAATAACCATCAAAAGAGTACTGCCAGTTTCACTTTAGCAAGGACAGAGCAAAAATCATAGCCTAAGAGTCACCAAATAACCAACTGGAAAACTCCAGGGTATCAAATTAAAAAAAAAAAAAAAACTTTTTTAAAATTAAAAAGTCATTTGTTTTTCTTCCCAGCAGTGAGCCCCTTTCTCAGTGACAGAGATCCCAGGGCTCTGATATTCTTGACTACAAGTATTTACAAGGTTACATATAGGTTCTTGCTATCATTGCAGGCAGAGGAGATAGAAGACTACAGTAGCTAAGCAGCTGATGAAAACCTGCACTGGTTCTGCCCACACAGTCAGAATGACAGCTTCCATCTCCAATGCCCTGCACTGGTTTTGCCACTGACTGGCAGGAGACTACATATAGGTTTATTCCAAATGCTTACAATCACTCAAATTAATAATGTGTGGTGTGAAATAAACAATATTATGTAACTCCCCAATATCCTGTTGGCCTTTCTGAAGCAGAATGGATCTACTTCCTATCTTCTGGGTAAACAGTGTGCAATTCAAAGCTCTGTGCCACACTGGCCCCTTAGACAGAGCTATCCCAGTCCGCTGGCAGCACAGCTACAATAAACACAGTGCCCCTTTCTCCTTCCTTCTCATTCATACTGGTGTAAGGGTGAATTGTTAGCTTTAACTTCGAGCTGCCTGGCATTGGTCCATTTGTATCACCACCCTGGCATTATTTAAACACAGTGTGCTTCATATTTATGAGCTTACAAAATTTCTGGTCTCCTGCTTCTGCATTCTTAAGAACCACCAAGGGAAAGGGTGTGACCATAAAAGCTAGTGTGTAACAAACCTCATTCAAATGCAGGCAGTGTATTGGGAATCTTAATTCTATTAGAGCATGGACAATGAATGTATTTGTGTTAGTTACTTTCCCACTTTGAGGTTAAACAAACCAGTGAATGGGACTCCGGGTGGCAGCAGAATGAGATACTGCATTGGATGACGCAGGCAGACAAATGCCAGGGAGCATTTTTAAAAACAACAAGTCTCTTTCCTGCCTTCCCATGACTTTTCAGCAATTTGAATTCTGTAAATGAAATGAATAGCTCTAGTCCTCCAATATCTTCATTCAGCAGTTTGGTTCTGAGGGTCATGTGATGCATTTATCTCTATGGCTGCTTCTAAGAAAATGCACCCCATTCAAATAGAGTCTGAATTAACTATAGTAAATGTGTTCTGTCTACTCTTAAATTGATATCCTTTCCTGAATAAAGTTCTAATTTGCAATAATTGCCAGACTGAATAACTTGCTGCAAACCTCCTACTAATGCCACCATAAGACTTGTTTCCTACCAATGTGATTAACTGAATACAGTTGTGTTCAAAGTACCACACACACATACACACACACACACACACACACACACACAGAGGCCACATCTTTAATGATTATGTAGGCTCCAAAACAGGTCCTCCTTCATTGCAGCACATGTGTTATTAACAAGTATCACTTATTCTCCGGGTGGGGGCTGCCATAACCTGCCTCTATCTACCACCTGCCCAAAACTTTAACTTCACACACATTGACTAAATATGCCTGGAATCCAACATGATTTGTAAGTAAAACTGAAGGAATATGGACTCAGTTTGCTTGTTTTTCTGAAGATTAATCTATTCAGGTAGAGGATTTGGTATAGGATATTGGCACTAGAAATGTGGGTGGTATCCTCTTACCACACTCTGTCACTCTATTACTGGTAATCTGCTTTGTGGGCCTGAGCTGTGTTGATCACAGTAAGAATCATTTAACAAGTATCAGAAAAGCACTAAGAATTAACCCTTCTAATTCAGGCAGGCGTTGACTGATAAGAGCAAAAAGAATAAAGAAGTTAAACATTATGACATGGTGTAATAGGATTCTAGGTGTCTCAGGGTTTTCACAGACCCTCAAGTCCAGTAGGACTCATTATGAAACAATCTACCCCTGCTTCAATGAACTTCCCACCCATACAAGGGGGAACTCATTCTGTTCTTAACATCTCACTAGAGAAGGAGAATATAATACAAATAATTCTGGTTACCTGCACCATTTCTTTTTTTAAAGATTTTATTTATTTATTTTAGACAAGAGGAGAAGGGAGGGAGGGAGGGAGAGAAATATGCTGTGTGATTGCCTCTCATGCGCCCCCTACTGGGGACCTGTCCTGGCTTGAAACCTAGGCATATGCCCTGACTGGGAATTGAATGGGCGACCCTTCGGTTCATAGGCTGGCACTCAATCCACTGAGCCACACCAGCCAGAGCTGTACTATTTCTAATTTGCAATAAAATTTATCATAATTTTTTCTAAGAATCTTGACCTTCACTGGTTCTCACCTAATTGGCACTCAATAAACATTTATGATATTGCTGATGTTTCAAAAATTAAGACATTATTAAAGTTAATAAAGCATATTTTCTAAGGGAAAAATTAATTATTTAGGTATCGCCAGGGTTCAAGTCAAATTTTTATCCTTCAAATTGGCTAATCACTTACAATATCATAAAAACATTTAAAAAACATGGAAATTCTGCCATATTTTTATCAATAAAGACTTAGAAAAGACCCTGAATAGGCAAGGTAATATTGAAAAAGAACAAAGTTGGACTTATCACACTACCTGATATCAAACTGTACCACGAAGTTATAGTAATCAAAACAGCATGGTACTGGGATAATAACAGACATATAGATCAATGGAACAGAATAAAGATCCCAGAAATAAACCCACTCTTATATGATGAAATAATCTATTACAATGGAGGCCAGAATATAAAATGGGGTAAAGACAATCTCTTCAATAAATAGTGTTGGGAAAACTGGAAAGATACATACATAAAAATGAAAAGATGACATTCTTACATCAGATACAAGAATAAACACAAAATGGGTTAAGGACTTAGATGTAAGACCTGAAACCATAAAATTCCTAGAAGAAATCATAGGCAGTAAACACTTTGAGATTGCTCCTAGCTATATTGTTTGGATATGTTTCCTCAGGCAAGAAAAACAAAAGAAAAAATAAACAAGTGAGACCACATTAGACTAAAAGTTTTTATACAGCAAAGCAAAAACCATCAACAAAATGAAAAGACAACCTATGCGATAAAAGAAGATATTTGCCAATGATACATCCAATAAGGGGAAATATCTAAAATATTTAAGAAACTTATTCAATACCAAAAAAACTAACAATCCAGCTTAAAAATGGGCAGAGGACCTGAACAGTCATTTCTCCAAAAAGGACATACTGATGTTAAATAGACATTTGAAAATGTGATCAACACTCCTAATCATCGGGAAAACACAAATTAAAACCTCAATGAGATATCACCTCACATCTGTCAGAATAGCTATCATCGATAAATCCACAAACAACAAGTATTGGTGAGGATGTGGAGGAAAAAGAACACTCGTGCCCCATTGGTGGGATTGTGCTGAGGTTCCTCAAAAAATTAAAAATAGAACTACCATGTAACCCAGAAATTCATTTCTGGGTATTCATCCAAAGAAATCCAAATAACTAATTTAAAAAGACATATGCGTCCCTATGTTTATTGCCGCATTACTTACAGTGGTCAATATGTGTAAGCCACCGTGTGGTCAATATGGTCAATATGTGTCCATCAAGAGATGACTGGATAAAGAAGGTATAGTACACATATACAATTGAATATTACTCAGCCATGAAAAGAATCAAATCTTAACATTTGCAACAATATCAATAGACCTACAGGATATTATACTAAGTGAAATAAGTCAGAGGAAGACAAATACCATATGGTTTTACTTATATGTGGAATCTGAAAAACAAAATAAATGAACAAACAAAACAAACAAACTCATAGATACAGAGAACAAGTTGATGATCGTCAGAAGGAATAAGGTTGGAGGTATGGGTAAAAAAAAGGTGAATGAAGTTAAGAAATACAAATTTCCAGTTATAAAAATAGTCCCAATGATGTAAGGTATAGCATAGGAAATATAGTCAATAATATTGTAATACCTATGTATGGTGTCAGATGTCTACTAGACTTTTCATGGTGATCACTTAGCAAAGTATATAAAAGTCTAATCACTATGTTGTATGCCTAAAATGAATACAACATTGCATTTCAACTACAATTGAAATAGAAATTCAGAAATACAATTAAATTCACAATTAATTTAAAGACTTAGAAAAATTTTCTCAATGGACCTAAGAAAAATAAATATAAAACAAGAGAAGACTCCAGTCAAGATGGAGATATAAGTAGAGCCACTCCACCTCCTTATGCAACCATAGAAAGAATTACAACCAGATGTCAAAAATATATAACACCAAGAACCATCAGAAAATTGAGCTGTATGGAAGTCTGACAACCAAGGATTTAAAGAGGCCCCATTCACCCAGATGGGAAGGAGGGCTGGAGTCACAGACACAAGGCAGAGAGGCCGTGTGGCACGGAGAAGCAGCGATGGTGGCAGTGGTGGAACAGACAGTCCCATGTTCATAAGAGGTAGTTAAAATTTGGGAGAGATATGCTGGGAGTGAGCCATCCCAGCCACAAGCCAGACCACAAAGCCAAGAGTTCCAGCACTGGGAAGATAAACTTCCATCACCTCTGGCTGTGTGGGTTGGGGTGGCAGAAGAAACTGCTGGACTTTAGCTGCTTAAAGGGCCCACATGAACTTAGAAGGTCTGCAAACCCCAGAGGAGCAGCTGGAAGGGCACCAATTGCATAAGGGAAGTGAATAAAGTGACTAGAAAGGGGAAGAGTGACAGGCAGGCCTCCAGAAGCCGGGCAGAGGTTTTGTCCCCTAACCATGCCCTCCCCCCCCCCACACAGAGCCACAAAATGGTGAAGCAGGTTGCCCCACCCTGGCAGGTACCTAAGGCTTCACCCCACACAATTTACAGATGTCTTTGCTACAAAGGCCATGCTAGTAAGACAGGAAGAAAAAGCAGATCCACCTAATACATTGAAACAAACAAAGGGAGACTGCCAAATTGAGGAGGCAAAGAAATATGGCTCAAATGAAAGAACAGAATGAAACCCCAGAAAAAGAACTAAATGAAATGAAGATAGCCTACCTATCAGATGCAGAGTTCAAAACACTGGTGATCAAGATGCTCAGAGATCACACTGAGAAAATAAAGGAAGAAATGAAGATTACATAAAGTGAAATAAAGAAAAATATACAGGGAACCAACAGTGAAGGGAAGGAAGCTGGTATTCAAATCAACTATATGGTACATGAGGAAGAATAAACATTCAACCAAAACAGAAAGAAGAAACAAGATTTCAAAAGAATGAGGACAGCCTTAGAAATATCCAGGAGAACTTTAAACATACCAACATTTGAATTATAACAGTGCCAGAAGGAGAAGAACAAGAAATTGAAAACTTATTTGAACAAATAATGAAAGAAAACTTCCCTAATTTGGTGAAGCAAATAGACATGCAAACCCAGGAAGCACAGAGAGTCACAAACAAATTGGACTCGATGAGGACCGTACCAAAACACATCATAATTAAAATGCAAAAGGTTAAAGATAAAGGGACAATCATAAAAGCAGCAAGAGAAAAGCCAGAGTTACCTACAAAGGAGCTCCCATAAGACAACCAGCTGATTTCTCAAAACAAACTGTGCAGGCAAGAAGGGACTAGCAACAAGTATTCAAAGTAATGAAAACCAAGGGCGTACAACAAAGATTACTCTATCCAGCAAAGCTATCATTTAGAATGGAAGGGCAGATAAAGTACTTCCCAGACAAGGTAAAGCTAAAGGCATTCATCATCACCAAGCCATAATTACATGAAATGTTAAAGAGACTTATTCAAGAAAAAGGTCAAAACTATGAACTTTAAAATGGCAACAAACTCACAACTATCAACAACTGAATCTAAAAAACAAAAACAAAATAAACTAAGCAAACACCCAGAACAGAAACAGAATCATAGGGGAAATGAGAAGAATAGGGTAAATGGTACAGGAATTTAGAAGCATAATTGGTAGCAACAAAATAGACAGAGGGGGGTTAAGAATAGTATAGGAATGAATGGCCTGGCTGGTGTAGCTCAGTGGATTGAGCGCGGGCTGGGAACCAGAGGGTCCCGGTTCGATTCCCTGTCAGGGCACATGCCTGGGTTGCGGGCCAGGTCCACTGTGGGGGCCATGTGAGAGGCAACCACACATTGCTGTTTCTCTCCCTCTCTGTCTCCCTCCCTTCTCCTCTCTCTAAAAACAAATAAATAAAATCTTTAAAAAAAAATGTCATTAACCAATCTACAAAAAAAAAAAAAAAAGAATGGTATAGGAATGGGAGAAGCCAAAGAACTTATATGCACGATCCATGGACATGAACTAAGTGGAGGATTACTGGAGGGAAGGGGGTTACTGGGTGGAGGGGTGCAAAGGAGGAAAAATGGGACAACTGTAATAGCATAATCAATAAAACATACTTTAAAAATAAGAAAACAGGCCAAAGATATAAAAATAATTTCTTAAGAAATGGCAATGCCCTTGGTTTTTTATTAGACCTCAGAATTCCTAGTATTTTCTTATCTTTTTAATTTCTAACAACTATAGCTATAGCATCTTTGCTACTAGATCTATAAAGGTACAGTGGGATGTGCAGCTGGCAATTTAAAATTACAGAGATTCAGGCCTAAAAAAGAGCTAGGACCTTTATGATGATTAAGGTTGAGTTAAAGTTTGTCATTTGATTCAATCACTTTTCAAAAGTTACAAATATATTCAGCAATAAACTCCATCACGATAGGAATAAAATAACCTAAGTTGACACAACACTTATTAAATGAACAAAGACCAGATCTACAGAAGCAGGTGAACAAGAGCTGTAGAACTCTTACTCCCAGCATGTCTTTGTCTAAAATATACAGTTAATTTATGCAGGAAGCTGCATCACATATCAGTGGTAGAAAACCATCCCAAGAGTTTAGGTTACAATATCTGAGTCTTGTGACTTCTGACCCTGTCCAGTCACCATTGGCCATAAACTGTTACAGAAATGCTAAAAAATATAAATTCATATTTGTAGAATAGTAGAAATTACACAAAAATATTTAAACAAGGTTTAAACTAAAGCAGTTTATTTCCTTTTTATAAAACCCAAGAAGTATTAAATACTTTCCTATGTTTCTTCTTCTACCTCAAAGAGAGCTTTTCTTCCAATGAAAATATCATATAATGTTCTGCTACTGGTTATCTTATACCTGCCAGTTTCATCAAAATTTGGAGCCTAATTCTCCTCTCAGTGGCGAAAAGTCAGATGCAAATGCATTCTATATCCCTGTTGCAGTTAGACAAAGAAATTTAAATGTTAATGTCCTGGGTCTAGGAGTATGTTTAGGCATCTCTTTTCATGATGTGGAACATTAAAAACATGCACATTTGAGGACCTAATAATTTAGAAGCGCTAAAAAGTAAAATCTTATATAGAAAATAGAGCGTGAACAGTGGCTATGGCAGTTTTCATTCTTCTCAACCAAGTCAACCAACAAAGGAAGGCCTGTACTCTTCAAAGTGAGAAAGTATTTTGGCCCCAGTTTCTACTTAGCCCTTGACCTCAAATGTGACTGACAAGTGGAATGGTGATTTGGGAATGCAAGCAAACACCTGTCCACTGAGAATGGACTGGAGCCAACAGCTCATTACACAGAAAACTACTAAACAGCCATTGTAGAACAACGACTTTTCATCACCTGGGTCAGATACAAACCAATAACCTAGAGGTGAAAGGCTGTCCATCAAATTCCAGTTCCCACTTCCCAGGTCCATTCAATTCCATCTATTCAATTTTAAGGACTCTCCTCTATAGGTTCGTGCAAAAGAGGCCATGTGACTCAATAGAGTTCAGACTGTTATTATTTATGGGATGAACTGAAAGGATTATAGATTCTACCACAATTAAGTTCTCCCCTAATGATTCTGCAGGCTTTAAATAATCTTCTCAAAGTGCACATCACTTTTCTTTTCTCCGTAGACGCTCTTGAGAGAAGGCACACTGGGTGATTTCAATGGTAGATACTCTTAGCCCTGAAGTGGATTTGACATGTAGACGAGGCTGTTAAGCCCAAGACTGAAGTCCACACTAGTTGCAGTGTTCCTGATGTGTGAGCACGTATTCATAAATTAGCAGCCCAAGTACTTAATTTTCACACAAGTACTTAGGTGTTTACCAAAGATTAGCATTTTAATTAGTCTATATTTCTTTTCTCAGACAATTGTCGCCACCAGTATTTGTGCATACCCGACTAAGAGGATGCGATGAAAAAAAAAAAAAATAGGGTCACAGTTTTTTATTCAAAAATCCTAATTAGCTAGTCATTTCCGTGGAACGAAAGAAAATGAAATGAAGTATGAGTTAGGTAACAACTGAGATTTTGTATGGTTGGTTTAGTTGGAGGTTTTGTTTCTTATTTTACTTTATTTATTGGTTATTTTTGGTGGGGATTTTTTTCTTCTCAATTATAGCTCTCTATAAAGATTCAGTAGAAGTCTTTTCTCTCAGATCTCTTTGTATTGTGGATTTAGGTCATGCTTGGAATATTAAACATTTTGTCTCCTCCATGTTAAGTTCTGATAGTGTAGCATTATGAAGTAGCTTTAATTCAGCTAATTTCTAAGAGACATCAAAAGAAAATGATTGAGATACCTCAGCTCTGTTTAAAGGCTTAACTTGCTGTGGCTGGGTGAAATCTTTACTGTGAGATTTTTTTAAGTGTAAAAAATGTAAAAGTTGCTAAAAACATGACCCAAGCATCCTAAAAGAAACACAGGGGCTTCACCTAGAATTGCCTACACTAATGGCCATCGCAATGAATTTAGTCACTTAGAATTCCTCCTAAGGGGGTTTCATGTCCACAGGTAGCAGCTGGGAGGTCAGAGGTAGCCATCATGGTACTCCAGCAAATCAAGTCACACTGTGAGTTCATTTTCTCCACTGTTACTAGATCATTAAAATAGAAAGCTTCTTAAAAATTCCTCTACTTTTTTGTTTTTTCCAGTTGCAACTATTTTTCTATTTCTTACCTCTTGGCTTTTTTCCTTCATTTTGTTTAATAATATTTCCTACTTTTATACATAGCCTTGCTCTGACGTTACTCCCCGATATGAGATTGGTACTTGTTTTGTAAATTTTTCTTGCAAATTTTTAAAAATAATGTGCTTGGGAAGCATTACTTTATGCTGTTTCAGCTGATCTGGAAGTTATACATTGACCACCAGTGCATGGAAGAAGCTTGAGATTTCAAAGAATGTATATTTAAATCCATAAATCATAATTTTGGTTTGCATTATCTTTTTCCATGTAGTGGTTAATTTGAAGGAAAAAAGATGATTTAAAAAATTAGCACCACAGAGATGAGCATGGCAGTAGACTATGATGTAAATTTCATGTAGACTTTTTAAAATGTATCATATAACTTTATCATCTTTATTGGCATAGTTATAACTGGCTGTCACATACATATATTTTACAGTGTTATACAAGGGCTGTGCAGAATATATCCAGCCATTCATATGAAAAGTACAGACATTTATTGAACAAGATACAAGGTACAAGAAACATTGCACATAGGACAATGACACCTCAGTCTCCTTCAAAGTAGGCACTTGGGACCTCACAAAGTTCTCTGGGTCACCATCAGCTGTCCAGTCATATTTTCTTGAATATCATCAATTATCTGAAATCTCTTCCCTTTCGAAGGTGATTTTAGCTTTGGAAAAGGCCAGAAGTTGCAGGGTGCCAAATCTGGGCTATAGGGGGGCTGAGTCACCTGGGTGATTTGATGTTTCAGCAAAAAACTCTGCATGAGACATGATGCATGAGCAGGCACATTGTTGTGATGAAGCTGCCAATCACCAGTTGTCCATAGCTGCAGGCTTCTGAATCACCCAAATAGTTTCCACAAGGAACATTCAAGCTATATGCAAAATTTGATGCAGATTCATTGCTCTACTCACTGAGTTATTTTGAATGAGATGGCCACACAGTACACATGTTTACTCAATGGCATCTACTGCTCCCACTGACTAGTACAGTGAAGCCATCACTGTTCACGCATACACATTCCAGTCCACTCTCCTTGGCTGCCAGGCTACATAGATAGTGTGCAAACCGATGTTCATAAACTGTTCTCATTACATTAACAATGGCTGGACTTTTTCTGGACAGACCTCATATATAACCATGTATTATAATATGTAACATGACATTTGACAGACATTAAATGGCTGTCTGAAGAGGGCACAGAGACAAGAGACACCAAAATTTTCATGAAAAAATAAAACAAATAAATGAGCAAATGATTAAAAAGGATGTAGTTATAATTGATCTCTTTCCTTTCTTAGTATTACTCAGAAAACAAAGCCTCAGATTTTGCGGTCCTTCAATATTATTTTTAAAAGCTTAAATGCCTGTAGGAACATTGAGCTTGCAGCCCAATGAAGGGGACCACACTCAAACATTTCAACCTCAGTATGAAGACACCAGCTACTTTACTAAGTACAATGCCTTCTCATTTTTAGCAATGATGGGGAATAAGCTTTTCCATACAACTAGAGCACAATACCTAAACTGTTTTTGTTGACTTCAACTCTTTTTTATAACTCCTTCTGAAATGTACTTCATACTTCCTTACCTTTTCAAATTGATTATATTGATATAATCATTTTATTGATGACTTGGAGTCATCATTATAAGCATCAATTATTGTGCGTTTAAGACTTATTGGCTTTTAATTTTGACTTTATTTGCTTTGAAAGGAGATTCATGCAGCTATGTTTTATTTCTTATATCTGAGATTTGCTTTTTTTTATGTTCTCTCTTTGGGCTTCCAGTTGTCCCTACTTACTGACTACCTGCAAGTGACTTACTGCGACCAGTATTCCTGTGTCCAGTAGTCTTTGTAATATTCTAGTTGAAAATTCTAATTGGCTAGAAAACTGCTAACTGGCTTTAGAATTATGTGAGGTAATGAGGCATTCTCCTTAAATGTAACAGGTAAAATAGTGCAAAGATATTTTGGCATCTGTGTTTGCTTCTCAAAAATTTCTTTACTTTCCTTTGCTCTTAGCTGCTTCCCTCATTAGTTTCAGGGGATGAATGAATAATCTCTACATAAAAGAAATGTTCCAGCATTCAGACATCTGAGTCTGTAGGGCAGAAAGAGTTAGGACAGTTAAATTCAATACATTGCCTTCCGACCACTTGATCTGGTCATTTTTAATCCCCAAAGAGTCAACCACATTATGATCTTCTTTTGTGTCCTGCTACATTTATAAACAGTTGTTGATAAACAACAGATCCCTATCCTAATATTAAGAAAAAAATCCAGTTCTTAGTCTGTTGCTCATGCAGTCACTTCTAAGACATTGGAGGATACTTTCAGACCTAAGCTAAGAAAGCGTACAAGAACAGCACTGTGTGTACAAGCAGTCTGCACCTGCATGTGGTATTGGAATAGTAATAGCTACATAGATTAAACATTTTGAACTGTCTTTGCAAATGAATAACAAAGTTCCAGGGACTCAAAACTAAAACTAGTATCAGACAGCCTTTCTTTGCTAAGCATTATGTGGTCTGTAAAGTAGAGCATAAATTATTATTTCTCTAAGCACAAATAATTTCTCATGTAAGATGACCAAGAGCAATTCACAACATTCTCTACAATGAAGCACTTATCCAGGAGATAAAGAAACGTGGCAAATTTACATAAGAAACAAAATGAATAAATGTTTGTTAATCAAAAATAGCTAAGTGCCCTATATAATACCACTTCCTGGCCAGACTAATCATTTACCATGCTTCTGACTCAGTTTCTTCTTTATCTGTGGAGTTGGGGCTACTTAGAAAGGAATAATGCTGGTATTGTCTACTTTCCATGGTTGTTTGAAGAATTAATGACTTATTTGAAACTGTGAATTTATCATATCAAATAATATAAGCAAAGAGATTTTGAAAACTTACTGAGCATTATAGTAATGATTAAAAGCATTATAAAGGAGCTTATCTATGTATAAAATATAGTTTGATGCAGAGATATGGCAGATGTAAATATTCCACTGCTTTATACCATTTCTATGAATAAAATTTTAATTGTAAATTTTATAAAAGTTATTTTGCACAGAAAATATGTACTAAATAGTAGTATTGATAAAATTTTTCAATGAATCCCAATACTAGTAGCAATAAGAAAGTAAGGGCAATAAAATATTTCTGAAAATAAACCTCTTAAGCATGTCTCCAAAACCTTCATGAAACTTCAAAAATGGATTCAATCATTTTAACAATTAAAGAAACTGCTTCAATGAAAGGAAAAAGAATGACTCCATAAAAATAAGGTGTTCAAGCTTCTGTTTCCTCTGGGAGTACATTAATTCTTCTAATACATATTCCATGAAAGTCTACTACATGCCCCTTGCCACTAGTTCCTGTTCATTTTCAGGTCTCAAAATAGATATCACTCCCTCTGGAAACCTTCCCTAGAGTGCTTCCCCGAGAATAGTTTGCATTTCTTCTACTATAACGTTTCTCACATCTTATGACAATTACTTCCTTCTCTCCTCCAAAAGACCACAGAAGCTCTAGAAAGGCTGAATTCTTGTTTGTCTTGTTTGCAGTGTCAAAAAAAAAGTTTGCTGAATTAATAAACAATAGGCCCTGCGTTAGAAAATGGGGATGCAAAGAATACTGCATAGCCCCTAACCTCAAGGAGCTTGCAGCCCAGTGAAGGGGACCACACTCAAACAAGCAATGGCAAGTGGAAGGAAAGTGGGTCTCTGGGCTGGAAGAACAGAATGTCAAAGGAGACTTCTGGACAAATGGGGAAGGGAGACCAGAGAGCCTGTAACAGCATGCAGAGTGGGAGTCCCCCAACATAGCAGAGCATATTCCCCCAAAACCTCAATTAGGGGAAGAGGAAGTGGATAATTCAGCATTTCAGATACTTTGCATAACCCATGGCAAGTTAATAGCTATGCTGCCACCCTGGATAAAAGGTATGTGTGACTTTAAGGGCATATCATGGCTCATGACATAGCCAGGAGAGTGGATGCCCACCCCAGAAGGCCCTGTATCGTGAGGAATTCTTGCCCTAACTAAAAATAGCAGCTGAAAGAAGGTAAAATATATAGGGGAACTGGCAAAAGTAGCACATCATAGGAGGGGCCGGGTATGAGGTCATGGAGGTTACAGGCTGTGCATTTCCAGTAAGGGTGGTCTGAAAGAGAAGGGGTTTTTCCCACCATGTGAACTGGGGTGGTAAGGAGGAAGATGCCATGCAGTCTGTAGTGAGGTAGCAACCACGTGGCAGGAGGAAAGGGTGTAAGGAGAGAGCTGATAGAGCTGTGCGGGGACCCACCTAACCAAGTAAGGATTCGTGGGAGGTGCTTAGGGCTGAACTTGGACTGCTGAGCTTGCAGACTTCTTCCCTGAAGGACGCACAGAGAACTCACTCTCTTGGAACGTGTGCCTCCCTGCACTCCACCATGATCCAGTATAATACAGCACATGTTTCCCTGAACCACTACATGGAGTCCGAGGACAACACACTCCAGATCCTAAAAGAGAGAGCTGCTGTGAGAGGATGGCAACTCTGAAACCTACAGGGGCACATTCCAGAGAGGAAGGAGATCCATTTGTGCAGCCAGCTTAAGAACAGATAAGGACATGGGGAACAACTGGACATGGTCTTGGCTCATAGCCTTGTGGGGAGCAAAGGAAGTGCTGGGTCTCGTGGGAGAACAGGGTTCTGAGCAGGAGTGCTCTCAGCACTCCCATCAAGGTTGGAATCCTATAAATAAAAACCTTTTCCTTCAACATTAATTGTTGGGTCATGACACAAGATAGCACGTGGACGAGACACGGTTTGGTCAATTACAAGAAAACTAGCAAGTCATGGAAGCCATTTGGACCTATTTGCTTATAATAGAACTCTAGGAAATTTTAAGTTGAGATCATAAACGTCAAGATAAATATTTTACAATTGAGTTACATAAAAAACTGATTTACAAAAAAACTGAAAGAAATGTTTTAGTGCTACATTTCTTTAATCCTCAGTCGAGGATCTTTTTTTCTTTCAGGAAGAGAGAGAAACATCAATATGAGAGAAAAGCATCAGTTGCTTACTTCCTGTCCAGACCCAGACTGGGGATCATACACCTAGGTAGGTGACCTGAGCAAGAATCCAACCTGCAACTCCAACCAGCTAAGCCACACAAGCCAGGGTAGAACTATATTTTCAAACTGTTTCTCAAAAGCATCGTGGTAGAATGTTAATACTTACTTAGTGAAGAAAAATAAAAATGCGTTCCATGGACAAATATATTTGGAAAACATTACAAGTTTACCCCAACAGAGGAATCCATGGGACTTATTTGATTATTACAGGCTCCAAGAAACCCTACAGGAAAGAACCTTGCTAAACTGTTTCAGCCAGGTTTTCCAAACTTACTTCATCAGGGAATTCTTTTTTTTCTCAAAACACAACTTGGTGGATATGACTTGGAAACACTGGTTTAAATATACACAGGTTAGTTACATGTGGCCTTCATCAACAATATCAGGTAAATTATCAATTTTATTAGAGTATAATGTTTCAAAAGATGCATACAGCATTAGTGAGAATCACCTCAAAAACTACAGCTAATCATAATGAGCTCTAATGCAACACTCACTTTCTCATGTACTTATAGAGGAAAGGGTTAACAATGGCTAATTACATAGAAATTGATATATATAGTATTATATAGTTCCCTGCATAGAGAAAAACAGGAAAGGAGTCAGCATTTACCAAAGAGGCCATGGGACATACACCTGCATTCCATGTCCCTCTCTACTACCGAGATGATGGAGGCACATGCTCAGTGACTTCCTGTGGAACTCTGAGCAAGTCCCTCGTATTCCAGCCTCGGTGAGAAATGGGAGGGCGGACCTGGCAAGGCTCTGAATACTCTGGCACCACAACCATTCCACATTAATGCTTTAATATATATTTTCATTTTACATAGCCCATTTTCATAATTGAAAATATGATGTTAATTTTTAATTGTTTCTTTTCATTCTAATCACCTCTTCAATATTACCAAAAGTCTTTGGTGGATAGAAATGTTTAAAAAGAGCTTGTGATCTTCTTAATTATTACCTATCCCTGTATAATAGGTGTGTTCTCAGTGTCAATCCACAGTGGGCTACTATTTTTAACCATGGAAGAAAACCTTTTTTATTTCTACCAGTGGGCCAAGCTACTGAATATTTTTAGTTCCACTTCACTTTCGTTCTGGAAAACCTGTATTTGTTCCATCACAGTTTTTAAGATTATATGACATAAAGTATTCCTAAATTAAGTTATATATCAGACATCTAATCATGTTTGCACAGAAAATCAGGAACATGACTTCAGCTGATAGGAAAATTTTAAATAGCCCTTTAAGTACAGGTTTTTTACCATCCATCCCAAAGACAGCATTTTGTTTCTCAGAGGTTATCACTCTGTTTTTCAGATTATTTTAAATAACAAAAGAAATGAGGACTATAGCAATCCCCAAAGCTGAGAAAATAGTGAAGATTTTGAAGAGCCGAAACAAAATCTAAAGAAATAGAGCACACCCAGTCCGCAGAGAATAATTACCTGGAGGAGTGGAACGGTCCTCGTTATCTACTCGGCCAACAGTCAGTATGACAAACTCATGTTTAGGCAATTTGAGGGGTTCTTGAATATTTATATATTACGAGTCTCAAAGGTGAAAAAGTTTGGGTTGATGCCTTTGAGGCCCATAAAAGAACATTACAGTCTGTTGCATTCTTATGAAGGCAAGACAGGTAAGCTCCCATATGGCCCTTTTTTTGAGAGCTTCACGCTTGGGAGAAGAAATAAAATTTTGATTCTGGTTCATAAATCCAAAGTGGTTTTCTAAGGTTTGAAAATTTTACTCTTTTTGAATTACAACTCTGCCCTGCTTTGGCACTGGGAGGCATTCACAACGGCTATTGAGGTAAGATAGAAACTGATGGATTGTAAGGCCATGTTTCTCTAACTCGTGTCATTCGGAGTTTGCTGGAGAGAGCAGGGATTTATTCTGCGTTCATTAATTCCATGGTTGGTGCCTTTTATGTTAATGAATCCCCTGCTTCACTCACAAGTTATTAAAGGTGAGAAAACCTACTCAGCCTGGCTAACCCTCACTATAACCGAAATAATCTGCACCCTACCGATTCCCTCTTTAAAAAGTAGCATTGGCCAAGAGTTTGAATTCTTTCACACTCTTACTCAGAAATAATGTGGTTATAAAGGAAGCCTGGAGTTCTAAGCCTCAAAAGAAAAAAAAGAAAAAGAAAAAAAGGAAAGGAAAAACCTGAGTATTGACAGTTATAAAAAAAGATAAATGTTTTAAGAGTAGATCATAGTCTTTGTTAAAATGTTACCCTATAAGAAGATTAGAGAAAAGCTAAACCCACTTTTGAGAGAAGTATCGTATGAGGGATAAAAATCCCAAAGGGAAGAGTCCATTGGTGATTTGTCGTAGCCAAGAGAGGCAGAAAAGCGCTGCAGGCCTGACTGTAAGAACAAGAAAGAAATAGGTGCCTGCCATGAAGGGCGTTTGCACAGGCTCCAGTAGCCTGGCTGTGGGGCAAAGGATTAAGGGTGGTAGAAATTTCTTGGTGAGATTATCTTAGAGATTTGAGGGTTGCAACTAATAAATAAACTGCATGTGATAAAACTATTAAAGTTAGATATGAGTCATCAAACTCTAAAAGCCATGTGGTGGACTCAATAGATAATCGTAGGCCAAGATTACTAATCTTTTAGTGATACAGAGAGAGCCTGACGTGTATTTTTAAGTAGCCTGAATCCAAAAGAGGGAGTTAGAGACTATAGAGAAAGCAAGAGACAGACAGGTCAAATAGCATAGTTTGTAACAGCAGCTCTAGATATTTTTTGCTGCCATTTTAATCAGCTGAAAAGCTTCTAATACATACTCAACCCAATTCGCCCCAAATGTGGATTCAGGATCCAGGTTGGGGCCCCTGGCGTCCCTGCTTTTTAAATGCTCCTAAGTGATTCTGAAGTGCTGTTGGGGCTGAGAATCCCTGGGTGACCGCTGGGAGTTATTGAAATGGAAATATAATTTCACAAATAATAAACACATGGCAAAAGTAATTGCCCTAAATATTTAGAGTCAGAATCAGCTAGCTCTTACCTACCTTTCTAGCTGTTCTCTGTGTGCACTCCTCACTCTAATAACCATTCTTCCCACTGTTTTCCAAATACACACAACTTTTTCATGTATCTATCATTTATTTGTTTATTTATTTATTTACTTTATTGGCGCAACATTGGTTAATAAGATCATCTAGGTTTCACATGTGCACTTCTATGATACGTGATCTGTCACCATATATTTGGCCCCTTTACAGTTTGCCACTCCCCCTCCTCCCTCTCCTCTGGTAACCACCATGCTGTTGTCTGTGTCTATGAGTTTCAGTTTCATATGCCACATAGGAGTGAAATTATATGTTCCTTAGCTCTTTCTGACTAACTTATTTAGTTTAGCATCCTTCTTTCATGTTGACTCTTCTGCTTCTAAGTTTACTTGCTCTGCTTCCTCTTCTCCAGCTGGGGAATTATCATGTCTTGAAAGATCATTTGAAAGTTACCTTTTCAGTGACATCTTCTCAGGAGTCCTGTTTTCTTCTCTCTGTGATTCCATAGCACTTTATTCAATCCAAAAGCCTACCACTTCCTGATGCATTACAGTTCTTTGTTCAGTCTGCCATACCCCTGAGACTCAAAACCTCTGCTAATGGCTAGTCCTTAGGCACCCATGTTTTGAACATGTGGCCCTGCTTCCTCTGGCCATAGCTGATGGGAGCAAGGCAAGCACCTGATCCAAGCATGATCATTTCATAGGATTCAAACCGAGATCCACCAAATTCTAAAATCTGTGCTTTTTATGCTATGTTTCATTGCCCATTTCATTTCTGTAATTAAAATATCTATAATAAGATAGATCATTAAAAACAATACATTTGTGTCATGAGATATTTAGAAAATAAAAATGGGCTAAAATAAAATTCAGATTACCTATAATTCCATGATCCAGAGACAATTAAATTAACTTTTGGGATATATACATGTTAAATTTTTATATGTAAAAATTGATATATAAAAAATTTTATACATAAAAATTTGCTATTTATGTATCCCTCAAATTAATAATTTTGTACACATGTGTATAGTGTGTTGTATATGGTGGGGAAAGGATACTTTGAAATTACATATTATTAACACTTATTGGGGAATGAAGTATTCTTTTATAAAATAATTTAAAATACTATATAACTGTCTATAATTTGAAGTTATCATGATTTATAGTTGGACATTTAAACTATATCTAATTTTTATGAGGAATACTACAATAAATTTTACAGCTCAATTTTTGTATTTATTCTTAGCAATTTAAAATATATATTAATAGCCCGGCTGGTGTAGCTCAGTGGATTGAGCGCGGGCTGGGAACCAGAGGGTCCTGGTTCGATTCCCGGTCGGGGCACATGCCTGGGTTGCGGGCCAGGTCCCCAATGAGGGCCATGTGAGAGGCAACCATACATTGCTCTTTCTCCCTCCCTTCTCCTAATAAATAAAATCTTAAAAAAAAAAAAAAAAAAGACTTCCTAAGATGGCGGCATAGGTGAATGCACTGTACTGCCTCGCACAACCAAACAAGGGAAAAAAACAGAAATATACACATCCAAACACAGCCAGATCTGACAGAAAATCATATTGAGAGGAAGTCCGACAACCAAGGAATTAAAGAAGATACATTCATCAAGTTTGGTGAGCCAGAAGGTGCAGAGCGAAGGGAGAGCGCTCGGCGACTCCCTGGCGAGCAGGTGAGCAGACGGCAGGTCCGCGGTTGGAGGGGCGGTCCCGGGGCTGAAGCATACCCAGACGGGGACCGAATGAAGCTCGGTCTGCGCCCGGCTCATCCAGACCCAGCGGGGCGAGAGACTGGTGGACTCAGCAGGTCTGCATTCGTGTGCAGAGAGAACCTCGGGGAAGGCGGGGCACAACTCAACGGCGCAGATCGAGAGCAGGTGAGGGGGTGGAGTCCGGGCCGGAGGAACGCCTGGCCTTACAGGAAAGTTCGCTGGGGAGACCCTCGGGGGATTGGAGCTGTGCAGCCCATCCACCGACCCGGAGCGACGCCCGGAGCCAGCGCAGAGGTGCCCGAAGTGCTTGCAGGAGGCGGTGTGGGTGCGGAGAGCGGAGAAGGCGCCATTGTGCGCTCAGGCCCCGCCCCCAGAGGCTACGGTCCCAGCACAACTACCGGGAACTTCCCTGCACAGGGGATCCCCAAGACTCCGCCCCCCTTACAGTAACAGGTGCACCGAGGGGGGAAAAATGGCCCAAAGAAAGGGACAGAT
>PVJI01023680.1:0-23146 GCA_004026765.1 Micronycteris hirsuta
AAAAGTATTTTCAAATCTCTTTAACTACCAAACCATATTTCCCCTACAGAATATCTATGAATATATTTTAAGACGTGAGTATCTTTTGGTCACAGTTTGAAAAAACACAAAAATAAAACAAAGCAATGACTGGTAAGAAAGCAGAGAGAGCAACAGGGTGGGGCGCACAAGGGAGGATGAAAGAAGGTAGGAAAACAAAGACGGACCTTCTCACTTTATAATTTTATTCAAAAAAATCATGTCATTGATTATAGATCCCTGAAGAAAGAATGCATGATCCACTCTATAATTATTTGTCCCTTTCCAAACAATATTAACCTTAGGCCCATTTCTAGGGCATTAGGAGTTCTCTGTCCCACTCGCTCCCACACTGTGGCCAAGAGCAGCACGACGAAGCAGAAAGCTGAGTCTACTGGAGGACTTTTAACCCTCCCACTACGTGGAGTAGTTAGCAGTCAGAATTAGAGATCTTGGTGAACAGCTGACCATCTTCATAAATGATCCTTTTTGGGCTACTGATATCAAATGCAACTTACCAGCTCTGCAATTCAGCAAAAGCTTGTTTCATTTTCTTAATGGAAGCATCCATCTCTTCTTTCACTATAACTCGGTATCGTGCAAGAGACACTGTGCAGCGCTGGAGGTCTTTCACAGATTTTTCAATATTGGAACCTTGGGAAAAATCCCAAAGATTAGTTTTACAAAGCATAAGCAACTTGAAAGACGGATCTGAACACCTGAGCATGTAAAGTAACAAATGTGTGGACTATGAATGTCTCCTAAAGGGCCACCTTCTTCAACAAAAAAACTGATGTTTTCATAGATTTAAAAATATAATAAGTACGCTGGCGAAGATGGAGTAATAGGAATTTAATTCACCCTCCTGTCTTACACAACTAAACACACACACACAGTATCTGAAACAATGGCTTTTAGACAGTGGACAGGCCGTACTTTTTCCCTAAGAAAACAGAATTGCCCCAAGAGAGTTTCCAGGCTGCAATAAAAGAGGAGAGCTCCTAAACGAAGCCAGGAAACCTCCCTGAACTGAGGGGACGGCATTGAGAATTCAGGGAGGCCAAGGTTAGAATTCTCAGGCAGAGTACTGGAGAGGAGAGAGCTACACAAAGATGAGAGAGTTGTACAAAGATCTATAGAGGATTCCGAATGCACGAGTGTGAGGAAACTACTCAAGACAATGAAAAGCGCCACTGGAAAGAGCAGGGGAAACAATCCCCAGAGCTCACCCAGGAACTGTTGTTTTTTTTTTTTTGGCCCTACCTGAGAACATGTCCATTATTTTAGAGAGAGAGGAAGAAAGAAAAAGAGAGAGAGAGAGATCAAACAGCCCCCTTCTGTACTCACCCCAACCAGGGATTGAACCTGCAACCCAGGCATGTGCTCTGACTGGGGATTGAACCTGCAACCCCATGTTGTATGGGACAACACTCTAACCAGCTGAGCCTCTCCACCAGAGCCAGGCCAGAAACAGTTCATTTTCATGCCAGCCAGAGTGGGGCACTAGGTACAGCACTTGGAAATGCTCACTAATGAGTTAAAATTAGCTCTAGAATAAAGGGTGTTCTAGTACCACCCAAAAAGCTTAAAAGCAACTCTCCAACTGTTTCCAAATAACAATCTCAGAACAAATCACAAGAATATTTTTAGAAATACAAAAATATCTAGCAATCAACAAAGCAAAACTTACATCTGGCATCTGATAAAAAATTACTAGACATATAAGAGGTGGAAAAATATAACCCATAATGAAATGTCTATTAACAGAAACTGATGCAGAAATGACACAGATGCAGAATCAAGTAGCTAGAACACCAAATCAGCTAATATAATCAGATACTGTATGTTCAAGAAGGTAGAGAAAAGCATAAGCATGTTAAGGAGAGACATGGAAGATATTTTAAAGACCCCAACTGAACCTCTAGAAATGCAAAAAAAACAATGCCTAAGATGAAAAATACACTAGGTAGGATTAACAGAAGGTTAGAAACTGGTAAGAAAAAGATTAATGAATTTGAAGAGAGTGTATTTAGAAACTATCCCAAATAATTAGATGGAGACATAGGTAGATACACTTCCCTTCCTCACACAACCAAAAGAAGGATAACAACAAATTTAAAAACAAAAAACAATCAGAAATGCCATAAAATCGAACTGTATGGAAGTCCAACAACCAAGGAGTTAAAGAAATATTCATCCAGACCAGTAGGAGGGGCAGCCAGGTAGAGAGGACGCACAGCAAGGTGGTGGCTGGCAGACGAGGCAGTCCCACATTCAAATGCGGATAAGTGGGAACAACTGGGGAGCAAGACAGACCATGCAACCCAGGGTTCCAGCGCTGGGAAAGAAAGCCTCATAACCTCTGGCTGTAAAAATCTGTGGGGATTGCAGCAGTGGGAAAAACTCCGTCTCACAGGAAAGTCTGTTGGGGGTGGCCCATGGTATCCTAGAACATACACAAGCCCATCCACCCCAGAATCAGCACCTGAAAGGGCACGATCTGCTTGTGGGAAGCAAGGGAAGTGACTGAAAGCAGGACGAGAGCCAAGTAAGCGGCATTGTTCCCTCTCTGACTCTGCTCCCAAATACAGTGCCACAATACAGCAAAGTGGACTGCCCCACCCTGGCAAACACCTGAGGCTCCGCCCCTTACGTTGTAACAGGTGCACGGGGACAAAGAAATATGGCCCAAATGAAGGAACAGATCAAAACTCCAGTAAAAGAACTCCAGGAAAAGAGCTAGCCAACCTCTCAGATGCAGAGTTCAAAACACTGGTAATCAGGATGCTCCCTGAAATGGGTGGGTACGGGTGCAAAATAAAGGAAGTGGTGAAGGCTAAACATAATGAAATAAAGAAAAACATACAGGGAACCAACAGTGAAGGGGACTCAAATCAACAATTTGGAACAAGAGGAAGAAATAAACATTCGACCACAACAGAATGAAGAAACAAGAATTCAAAAAAATGAAGAGAGGCTTAGGAACCTCTGGGACAACTTTAAATGTTCCAACATCCAAATCATAGGGGTGCCAGAAGGAGAAGAGGAAGAGCAAGAAATTGAAACTTATTTGAAAAAATAATGAAGGAGAACCTCCCCAACCTGGACAAGGAAATAGACATGCAAGTCCAGGAAACTCAGAGAGTCCCAAAGAAGTTGGACCCAAGGAAGCACACACCAAGGTACATCATAATTACATTAGTCAAGATTAAAGATAAGGAGAGAATCTTAAAAAGCTGCAAGAGAAAAGGAGACAGTTACCTGTAAAAGAGTTCCCATAATACTATTAGCTGATTTCTCAAAAGAAACCTTTCAGGCAGGAAGGGGCTGGAAAGAAGTATTTAAAGTCATAAAAGGCAAAGACCTACATCCAAGATTACTCTATCCAGCAAAACTATCATTTAGAATGGAAGGGCAGATAAAAGTGCTTCCCAGATAAGGTCAAGTTAAAGGAGTTTATCATCACCAAACCCTTATTATATGAAATGTTAAAGGGACTTACCTAAGAAAAAGAAGGAGATCAATACTATAAACAGTAAAATGACAACAAACTCAGAACTATCAACTGAACCTAAAAAAAAAAAAGCAAACTAAGCAAACAACAGAACAGGAACAGAGTCACAGAAATGGAGATCATATGGAGGATTATCAGCAGGGAAGGGGTGGGGAGAGAATGGAGGAAAAGGTACAGGGAATAAGAAGCATAACTGGTAGGCACAAAATACAGAGGGGGAGGTTAAGAACAGTATAGGAAATGGAGAAGCCAAAGAACTTTGTACAACCCATGGACGTGAACTAAGGGGGAGGCATGATGGTGGGAGGGTGGGTGCAGAGCAGAGGGGGATAAAGTGGAGGAAAACAATGGGACACCTGTAATAGTGTAATCAATAAAATATACTTAAAAAAAGAAGCTATCCAAAACAAAATGAAATACAGTAAAAAAACAAACAAACAAACAAATAAAACCCTATTTGAATAGGTTTTAGAATATAATTCACCATGTAGACATTGCAATGTCACCAATGTCAAAAGTTAAATATACAACTAATAGCTGGAATCATGGATCTTAGAAGTTTATACTGTATCCAGATATAGATTTTTAATTTTTTATTTAAATTCTTCTTCATACCAACTTGACTTCTTTAAAAATCTAACTAAAAACTTTCAAGCCTTGTGCCTTTAGTTTGAGTATTGTCAGACTTGTCTTTCTGAACTTAGCTGAGGTTTATGTTAGAAAGAGGGAAAAAGTAGAGCTTCACTAATTTTAGCTCATATGGAATAAATAATTCAATAAAGAATTACAGGTTACAAGTGTCTTTCACATTTCTAAGTTTCATCCGTTTAGTGGAGAGGACCACTAAATTTAGATGTATGATACTCAAGAGGGCTATTATCTCTTTTTAATTATTGATTATTTCAATGACTAATATAGTTAAATTAAAAAAAAAAAGCTACCACTAGTCAATGCAAGGTACTTAAAAAAAAAAAGATCTTGTTTAAAGCTAGAAAATGACAGAGTGTAGTAAGAGCATGAAGTTGTGAAGAGAAATGAAAATATTTCTTTCAAATGTCATGTCAGAAATGGCAGAGGTTTTTACTATTGTCAACCAGGAGATAAAAAAGAAGGAAACAGCACAAAAATGTTGCAGAAGCAAATAAAAGAAACAGATTAATGGTAGCATAAAAGTCATCCTGGCAGTAGAGTGTCACTTTCATTCACAAAAAGAATCCCCACTGTTATAACAAGACTGTAGAGTATCTGAACCGTTGTACTATTAGACTCTACTGTGCACACAGAGTCAGGTAAGAACTGGATAGTCACTGCCTGGAAAACTTGAAAAAGGTTACCTACAGAACCTTCTCAGATCTTATCTACGGGAACAAAGAGGTAATTTGTCCTCCGTAGCCAAAAACACAGATTTTTTGTTTTCTCTGAAAGGTAGGCTAGGCCTCTAATTTACCTAGCTTTTTGTTGGTGGAGGAGAGCGGAACATCTTCCATGCCCAGATTTGAAAACTGAGGTCTTGTGAGAGATTTGCCCGTACTCCTATTTTGTTGAGAATTCTGAGTAGAGTGCACAGTCAAAGACTTGCCCTCAAAATCAGAGACACCATTTTCCAATATGGGTCCTGTCAAAGAAACAGGAGAGTGCTTTAGCAAGACTTAAGGGTAAACCAAGCAAGCAGTCTTAAGTGTACACAAAGAAAAGGGTAAAAATATTTCAGGCAAAAAACTATGTTTATTTCTTTCTTTAAGTTTTAATTTTCAAAACTATGCTTCTTAAATGGCTGAGAACAAATCAACTGAGCAGAATCAGCTGAACAAGGCTCTCTGACGTAGCCCTCGGCAGCATCCTGAAGGACAAAGTCTGTAGGAACCCATCTCTAGACGGGCTAGCTCCATCTTTGTACCTTGGTAGCTTCCTGGTAGCTCTGGGTACAAGGAAGTGAACAGAGTCAACATCACCAACTTCTGATAGTTTCTATAAGTTCTGTTGAGGAAAAAACTGCCTTACACTGTCCTAGGGAATGAAGAGTTTTAAAAGCTTTAGGGAACAGAAAGGGCAAAAAATTAGAAAATGGGAAGAGAGCTAGCTTCCCCCCAAAATGAAGACTATCTTTGGTTGGTTTGAGGTCAATTTAGATGTTATATTTTTCTCTTTTTGTGTTTGTGCAGACTAATCAATGAAAGAACATATGGAAGTACAGCACAGTTCTGAAATTGCTGTTACATTCATAAAGCCAATAGCAATAGAGCAAGGGAACCTGGATTAACAAATAATTTTAAAAACTATTTTAAAAGAGATACTCCCAATATCTTCCCAGCACTTACCAAAATGCTCAATAAAACAAAAGAAAACATACTAAATATCTAAAGTTATAACTAACACTAATCTTAATTCTTTGTTAGAAAACAAATGTGAGATACAAAAACCAAGTGTCTACTTCTCACGAAAGCCATGGTTTTAGGGTTATTATTACATATTTCTCACCATGTTGGTACCTAGAATAATATCAACATCAACTCATTATCATAATTTTCCTTAATAAGTATGCAATTTTTTAAAATCTTAGTGTCACCTCCTATAGTCTCTAAGTACTAGGGACTATTAAATTATAAGATTTCCACAAGACTGCTTTAGGCTAAAATTAAAATATGAGACAATGGAAAATAATTATATTTTTCTAGGCCTTTATTATGAGAAGTAAAAAAACTAAAAAGTAAGACTAACTAGATTTAATTTATTGATTGCTTTCTAAACCAGGAAGCCCCTGGTTGAGAATGAAACTTTTCAAAGACCTGTTAATAAACTCACCTGTTCTGTCCAGCATGTCTGGCACGGCAGACTCAGCATCCTCCAATTCTTTGGCATCTATTGAAAGTGTTTCCATACCTTCACTGAGGGAGTCCACAGACTCAGTATCATTGATGGCACCGTTAGCATGGTAACCATTGATACCACCTTTTTCTGAAGAAGGTGCGCACTGCTCCTCTTGAATGGAAACCGATTTACTGGAATCTGGGATACTGTTACTTGCTTCTGCTGCAGGTTTTGGTTTGCTTTTCTTCTTTTTGTTCTAATGGTTGTTAAAGATTTGAAAAAAAAAAAAGAAAAGAAAGAGAAGACCCTCCCGCCCAGAGAGGAACTCTAGTTACCCAACAGCAACCAATGTTACCAGTTTCTCAAATGCTTTTCCAGAAATTGAACACATTTCTGTGTATATTGAATTGCTAATGAAAAAACATGTAAAATACTTTGGATAAACTCAAACACATAAGTATAAGAAATTTATGCATGGCAAAACCCACCATATGCAAAATCAAAAGATAAATTACAAACTGTGAAAAAACATGTGCAATTTATCTACAAAGCTAACTATATAGAGAGCTCTAACAAACAAACAAACAAACAAACAATAACCCAATAGAAAAAAAATGGTATAGGATATAAGCATATGGAATGAAATGCAACCTCAGTAGTAAGAGGCATAAACTAAAAATGCACTGCAGAAGATTCTGGGAAGATGGCAGAGGAAGAAGCACTGGGAACTTGTCCCACCTAGCCTACCTTAAATGGGCTCAGAACATTAGGCTACAGCTGGGCGAACCACCTAACACAGTGAATACAATGTAGAGTATCTATCGGTTGTTCACCCTTATTATCAGGTAATCAACTGGGAGCTGCAGCTGCCCAGCATCACGAGAAAGTATTGTACTACACACAGATAGCCTGGAAAAAAATCAAAATTCAAAGTATGGTTTCTGCTGAATGCTATTGCTTTTGTACCATCCCAAAGTTAGAAAAATCATAAGTCAAACCATTTTAAGTTGGGGTCTGTCTGTATAACATACCAAAACTTTTGTAACCATGTATGGTGATTGATGTTAAGTAGAGTTATTTATTTATTTTTTAAAAGATTTTATTTATTTATTTTTTAGAGAGAATGGAAGGGAAGGAGAAAGAGAGGGAGAGAAACATCAATGTGTGGTTGCCCCCCATGGTCCCCCAACTGGGGACCTGGCCCACAACCCAAGCATGTGCCCCGACTGGGAATTGAATCAGCGACCCCCTGGTTCACAAGCCCGCGCTCAATCCACTGAGCCACACCGGCCAGGGCAATTAGAGTTATTTCACAATACATACAAATATTAGATAATTATGTTATAAACCTGAAATTAATATAATGTTGTTATACATGTCAATTAGCCTCAATTTTTTAAAAAAGTAAAATATAAAGCCTTCATTGGCAAATTAGTTCAGATACCAGCTTAGAATAAAAGCCGAGCAAAAGAGAGTTCTAGAGATGGATGGTAGTGAGGGCTGTATAACATTATGAATGTATTTGAGATCACTAAGCTATACACTTAAAAACAGTTAAAATGGTAAATGCCATGTGTTTTCTACAGTAAGAAACGTTTGGAAAAAAACTGCACTACAATATCATTTTTCATCTACTAGATTAGCAAAGGTCAAAAAGTCTGATTGTACTGAAGGGCTGACAGGGCTGAGGGTGCCTGCAGGGCTGAGGGTGTGGAGAAACAGGCATTCTCCTACAGTACCTGTGGGAGTGCAAAGTGGCACTCTCTATGGCAATCTGGTAATACTTATCAAGGTTACAAATGTATAACATATTCTTTACGTAGCAGTCCACATCTAGGAATTCTTCCTCGGTAATACTAACACATGTGCAAAATTATATATATACAAGTTTATTCACTGAAGTACTCATAGTAATAGCAAAGGATTGGAAACAACCAAAATGTTGATCAATAAAAGGACTAGTTAAATTAGTTATGGTACATTCAAACAGTAGGATGCTTATGCATCCATAAAAAACAAGAAAACTCTTTATATATTGACATAAGTTCCAAGATATATTATATTTTAAAAAAGCAGCCCTAGCTGGTATGGATCAGTGGACTGAGCTCTGGCCTACAAACCAAGGGGTTGCCAGTTTGATGCCCAGTCAGGGCACATGCCTGGGTTGCGGTCCGGGTCTCCAGTGGGGCACGTGAGAGGCAACCACACATTGGTGTTTCTCTTTCTTTCTCCCTCCATTCTCCTCTCTAAAAATAAATAAATAAAGTCTCAAAAAAAAAAAAAAAAAAACAACAGGTAAAGAGGAGAATATATATTCTTATTTGCTCACATATGCTTAAAATAATCCTGGAAGATAAATGAGAAATTGATGATTCTGTCTGCCTCTGGGGTGGAGAACCAAAAGCCTGGGGAGCAGGGACAGGATAAAAAACATTTCAGCGTACTAACTTTTGTAGCTTTGAATTTGGAGCCATAGGAATATATTACCTAGGCAAATAATAAAACTAAACCAAACAAAAAAGTCCTTTACCTTTTATTGACAAACCACAGCTCTGGAAGCAATACTGAATTCTACTCCTAGGGCTAGACTGCCATGACCTCGATTTCCCCCGCACCCTTCTCAGGACGCTGGCTGCCACTTTCTCCTCCCCACGGCTCTCCTCTGTCTTTCTCTTAAATACTTCCTCCCATCTTTCTCTTAAATACTTCCTCCCATGTAAACTGGCTAAGTCTTCATTCATATCACTGTCCCATGGATGTACTAACTGTCCCCCAGCAACTAACTGCTCATGGTCACACCCTGTTGAACTGATCCCAAAAGCTAACTGGATTGGACTTGAGTGTTTGGGACGCTAAACAGAAGCCATTTTTCCTCCTTTGCATTTTAAGAAATTTATGCGTGTCCAACACATGCTCTTCCAGCTTCAAGCATATATTACATCATTAAATAACTTACTATCCTGGATCAATCAATTAAAAAATTGGTGTTTTCCAGAGCACAGAGCTATTTATGTTAGGTGAAAGCAATGGGAAGAAGTTAAAAAAGTATACAAAGCTACAGGTTTGGAGAGCTTCAGGGGAATCTGTAGTAATATTAGGTTTTCCTTGGAAAAAACTCTCAAGCATAATTTGGTCAAGACTTAACACATGACCTAACGAAGTGATTTAGAGTCATCAAGAAAGCAGTCTGGAACTCCAGTCCTAACTTGATATAGAAAAACAATTGTTCAAAGAGATTTCACAGAGATACCTGATTAAAAGTCATACTTCAAACCCTGACTGGTGTGGCTCTGTTGGTTGGGGGTCGTCCTGCAAAGCAAAAGGTCGCTGGCTGGATTCCCAGTCAGGGCACATGCCTGGGTTGTGGGTTCAGTCCCCAGAAGGGGCACAATGAGAGGCAAGAGATTAATGTTTCTCTCTCACATCAATGTTTCTCTCCCTTCCTTTCTCTCTCTCTAAAAATAAATAAATAAAATCTTTTTAAAAAATCCATACATCAAGTATTTCCTAAAGGAGCTAGATCTAGAGTACAGAGGTGTGGAAAGCATTTTGAGACCAGCTACCATCCTTTGAGAAAAGCATTTTGCTTTCAAGTGGAGAAGGAGAAGGAAATGAGAACTGGTATGTCACAAACTAGGGACTGGTATTTGTTAATATTTCTCTGTTCTGGGGATGAGCAAACTAAGGCACACCCAGGTTAAACATACTTCCAGGTTGCAAAGCCAGTAAGTACAACAGGATATAAACCCTGTTCTGACCGACCTCACCGCCCAAGGACCTTCTCACTCCCTGAACTGGAACACCAGACCCCTCTGTATAGCTAATAGCAGCAAAGCCCCTTGCTGGGCTTGAAGTCGAAGCTCATTAATATCAGAGACTATAACATAGTTATCGGATCTAAACTATTTTAACTAATCTATGACAAAAATGATGTTGAAAACCATGGGCTGCTACATCACTTTCTCTCATGGAGCTCTGCTTTACCTGACACACTCTCCTGTCTCATTCCTGACTAGTATTAATACACCCTCCTCCAACTGCCCGTGGCAGGCTCATTCTGTTTCCTGTAGTAAGTCATACAGAGGAGATTACAGCCTACTCTATATACACAGCTGTGCTTCAACGTCACATAAGAGTTTTTTAAACCAGGTGAACTAGAGATGCATATATAACCTTTTCTTTCAACTATTTTGCAGAGCCTAAATATTTTTATAATATCAATATCATCCTTTTAAATTTAATTCATTTTTACCTTTTTCTTGCCTGTTACTGTCCATTCTTTGAGTACTTCACTGGCACTACCTGTAAAAGAAACCAATTATAGATTTTCTCTCTTAGCACATGCAGTCCAGGAAGAATCAGCGTCCCTGCACTTTGCAATTGCTGGAGAATTTCTACAGCTCCTAACAGTAAAAGTTAAGGTTCAAGTCTCTGAGCTAATGTAATGAGATAATCATATCATTCTGATCTCTTCTAATACCTGCCCAATTAGATTCCCCTGCTCCACGTAATTCCCTCTAATATACCCTGAACATTTTGAATTTTTTCTTTTAAAGTATATTTTATTGAGTATGATGTTACAGTTGTTCCATTTTTTTCCTCTCCTTTATTCCACTCCACCCTGCAGCGCTCCTCCCACCAGCATGCCTCCCCCCTTTAGTTCACGTCCATGGGTCATACATTCAAGTTCTTTGGCTCCTCCATTTCCTATACTATTCTTAACCCCCGACCCCGTCTATTTTGTACCCATCATTTATGCCTCTTATTCCCTGTACCTTCTCCCTTATTCTTCCCCCACCCGCTCCCTGCTGATAACCCGCCATGTGATCTCCATTTCTGTGATTCTGTTCCTGTTCTAGTTGTTCGCTTAGTTTGTTTTTGTTTTTTTAGGTTCAGTTGTTGATAGTTGTTTGTTGTCATTTTATTGTTCATAGTTTTGATCATCTCATTTTCCTTAGATAAGTCCCTTTAACATTAATAAGTCCCTTATAATATGGAGTATAATAAGGGCTTGGTGACAATGAACTCCTTTAACTTGCCCTTATCTGGGAAGCACTTTTATCTGCCCTTCCATTCTAAATGATAGTTTTGCTGGATAATCTTGGATGTAGATCTTTGCCTTTTATGATTTTAAATACTTCTTTCCAGCCCCTTCCCGCCTGAAAGGTTTCTTTTGAGAAATCAGCTGAGAGTCTTATGGGAACTCCTTTGTAGGTAACTGTTTCCCTTTCTCTTGCTGCTTTTAAGATTCTCTCCTTAATCTTGGATAATTTAATTATGATGTGCCTTGGTGTGTGCTCCTTGGGTCCAACTCCTTTGGGACTTTCTGAGCTTCCTGGATTTCCTGAAGTTTATTTCCTTTGCCAGACTGGGAAGTTCTCCTTCATTACGTTTTCAAAAAAGTTTTCAATTTCTTGCTCTTTCTCTTCTCCTTCTAGCATCCCTATGGTTCAGATGTTGGAACATTTAAAATTGTCCCAGAGGTTGCTAAGCCTCTCCTCATTTTTTCTGAACTCTTGTTTCTTCATTCTCTTCTAGTTAAATATTTATTTTTTCCTTCTGCTCCAAATTGTTGATTTGAGTCCCTGTTTCCTTCCCATCACTGTTGGTTCCCTGTACATTTTCCTTAATATCACTTTGCATAGCCTTCACTTCTTCCTCTATTTTGTGACCATACTCAACCATTTCTGTGAACATCCTGATTACCAGTGTTTTGAACTGAGCACCTGATAGGATGGCTATCTCTTCATCATTTAGTTGTATTTTTTCTAAAGCTTTGATGTATTCTTTCATTTGGGCTGTATTTCTTTGTCTCAGCATACCTGTTACATTGTAAGGGGCGGAACCTTAGGTATTCACAGGGTGGGGCAACCCACGTCACTGTGTCACACCACATCACTATATGAGGCGGAGTTCTTGGAGAGGGAACAATGCCACTTGCTTGGCTTTCAGTCACTTCCCTCGCTATCCACAAGCAAATTGGGCCCTTCTGGTGCTGATTCCCAGGTAGGTGGTCTTGTGTACGTTCTAGGACCCTGTGGGTCTCTCCAACGAATTCTCCTGTGAGGCTGGCAGTTTCTCCCACTGCCGCAACCCCCACAAATTTTTACAGTCAGAGGTTTTGAGGCTTTATTTCCCTACACTGGAGCTCTGGGTTACATGGTCTGATGCTCCCCAGTTGTTCCTCCCGGTTTATCCACATGTGAATGTGGGACTGCCAGGTCTACCACCCGCTGCCTTACCCGCCCTGGTCCTCCAGCTGCTGCCCTGAGCGTCCTCTCCACCCAGCTGCCATCTCCGCCCCTCCTACTGGTCTGAATGAATGTTTCTTCTTTAACTCCTTAGTTGTCAGACTTTCATACAGTTCAATTTTCTGGCAGTACTGGTTATTTTTTGTTTTTAAATTTGTTGTTGTCCTTCTTTTGGTTATGCAAGGAGGCAAAGTCTATCTACCTACACCTCCATCTTGGCCAGAAGAGACTGAAATCCTTTTATTTATATAGCTCAGACCGAATACAAAGATGAGTGCTTTCAGCCCAAGTATGCCATCCCATCTCCTCCTGAAGATTACATACCACCTTGGCTACACTGTTTTAGAGACCTGTATACTACCCTAGACCCAAATACTAACATTATAAAGAGGAGTGATGCCAATGAAGAGAAACCTTACAGTGTTTGAACCTGTTTACTTCTAGTAGCAGAAAAATAGGGAGACCTAATCTGATGTAGCTATTAAAATGGCATGGTATGTCATATTATCATGGGGTCTATTGTATCATCTATGAAACACCAGGCTGCTGAATGAATGTTATAGAAGTCTGAAGCAACTTCTATTTGAACAAACACAAACTTATTAAAAAACTGAACTAGGATTACCTTCCATAAACGCTTGTACTGTTTTGTCCACGCAATTGTCAAAGTGCTGCAAAACCAGGATGATCTCATTGTTGCTCTTGTTGGGAACTATTGCACGCACTGCATTTATCTGGAAAAGATGACAGGGTCATTTAATTTTAACAACTGAAGCTTATTACACAGTGACATTTCATTCTTAACAATATGTATCACTCTTTAGCATCAGTGAGAGTACATACAACCATCTCACTGGGCATGATTAATAGATGAGTGATAACAGCACATACACATTTATTTCAAAACTTAGAAAACCAGAACATTTCTAGAAATAGAAGGCATGTGCTAGATTTTATTCCAAGAAAGAGAGGTTTAATTTAGGTACCAGGTGTTCATTTTAGCATCAACATTTCCTCATTTTTAGCATATTATACAGAAAGGTGGACAGTTTAATGAACTTTTGCCCATAACAACTTAGATTTTTATATAGCATTTTTCAAAACATTTTATTTCATTTCATTTCATTGTATAATACTATTAAAATAATTTAAATTACTATAAACTATTTCAGGCATACAAAACATAATGAGCATTCACTATGTGACAGCCAGTTTTTTTTTAATCCTCACCCAAGGACAATTTTTCATTGCCTTTTAGAGAGAGAGAAACATCAACATGAGACAGAAGCAGAGACTGGTTGCCTCCTGTATGCACTCCAACTAGGGATTATACTGCTCGGACTGGGCATTATATGTGCTTGGACCGGGGATTGTATGCGTTCGGACCGGGGACTGGAAGCACCTGGGCCAGTGACCCAACCTGAAACCTAGATATGTGCCCTGACTGGGTATCGAACCCCCAACCTTTCAGTTAGTAGAAGACACTCCAACCAACTGAGATGCACTGGCCGGGCAAGACAGCTTAATAAAATAAAATACAGGCAAACCTTGGTTCTTGAACAATTCAGTTCTTGACCGAGTTATTCACAGGAACAATTTCTCATCCATTTAACAAAACTTTAGTTCTCAATTCTCTATCCAACAACCTTTTCGTGCTGATAACTGTATGATCAGTCGCACATCTCTCAGGTGACAAAGGAGATTCGGTTTTCAAACAAATCACTTCTCAGACAGTTTTCCATAATGAATTATAAGTTCGAGGACCAAGGTTCCACTCTTGATGCCACTGAAGCCCCAAAGAAGTCCCTCATAATCCCATCTCCCTTCTCTCCACTTTAAATTTGATGTTACTTTAATACACATTTTGCATTTTCAAAATGTATGTATGTATCCACAGGTAGTACTGACTATATACTATTGTTTTGCATTACGTAAATATTATCATGCCGCACATCTATATTCAATTTGCTTTTTTCATGTTTTTCTCACGTTGATAAATGTGTCTCTTATTTAACTGCTACATAGCATTTCCATTGTGTGAATATAGCCAATTTATTCATTTATCCTGTTGAGTCACTTAACATTGTTTCCAATGTTTAGCCAGTATGAAAAATGCTGAACATTCCTATGCTTATTTGTTGCTGAATACTTAGTGCCTAAAACAATGTTTAGTATATTTTAAGGAAAAAAGAAAAATCAAGTCTTGCCCTGGCTGGTGTGGCTCAGTGGATTGAGTGCCAACCTGTAAACCAAAGGGTCACAAGTTCAATTCCCAGTCAGGGCACATGCCTGGGTTGCAGGCCAGGTGCCCAGTTGGGGCGCATGCAAAGCAACCACACATTGATGTTTCTCTCCCTCTCTTTCTCCCTCCCATCCCCTCTCTAAAAATAAATAAATATTAAAAAAAGATTGGGTCTTCTGTGAACAGTGAGAGAATGTCTCTTGTATATAACCACTAGTAGAACTCCTGAATAGTAGGGCATCTACAAATTTATTAGATAATGCCAAATTGCTCTTTCAAACAGGTATGTCAATTCTGTCAGATTTATTCCCAAGCTATTTTAATTTTTTTGAGATTAAAAATATATAATATGTAATTATTGTATATTGTTTTCATTTTTTAAAAAAGATTTTATCTGTTTATTTTTAGAGAGAGGTGAAGGAAGGGAGAAAGGGAGGGAGAGAAACATCAGTGTGTGGTGGTCTCTCACGTGGCCCCCCCCACCCCCCGCCGGGGACCTGGGCTGCAACCCAGGAATGTGCCCTGACTTTGATGGGGAAATTGAGCCTGCGACCCTTTGGTTCGCAGCCCCCATCCACTGAGCTACACCAGCCAGGGCTATTGTTTTCATTTTTACATATCAATTTTTATGCAGCAACCCTGATGAACTCTCAGTATTCCTAATAATTTGTTGCTTTCTTGGTTTTTCTATGCACATAAACTGTACTGCGTATAAATAATGGCAGGTGGTTTTTTTTTTTTTACTTCCTTTCTAATCCTTATAATTTTCTTTTTTGTCTTACTGCACAATGTAAAATTAGTTATTTCTCTAAAAAGAGACCTGGTTCTTTTTGGTAGGAAGTGGTAGTTAGAAGCCAAGACCTAAGAGCTAGTGTTTACTGCCAGATAGAGCAAGGAGACTTTGTTTTTTACAACATGAATTCATATGTAATATTTAAATATATTAAAAGGTTTTTTCTTATATGATTTTAAACATGTATCTTTCTTCTAAGCTAAAAGTTTTAGTTCCTAAAAATGTTAATTTACTGACTTGCTTTAATTCTGTAATATTCACAAAATGTTACTAATACATTACTACTAATAACAAAACATTGAACAGAATTTAATATTTATTTGTAATTTGTTTTGTCCTTTAAATATATCCCTCTAATCACATACAGCAAGAATATTGTGTTCAGTGGGAAGTTTGTTCTAGTTCACCCTTTCCCTGAAGGTAAAATATTTTTAGGATCTCAATCTTACATAAGCTCTCAGCTCCAATTCCTAACCCAAGACAAGCCTGGAGCTTTACGACCCTGTGTGGTGAAGTCCATTTGTTACTGACACTGACAAAACACATCACAGTTACCTAGCTCAGGCTTACTGCTCTGCTTTTTCATTCCCTCTATCATATATACTTAGTCCCTAAGGATTTCCCTTTTCTGTTCAGCTATGCATTTAAAATGATGTGTTATTTTTCATTCTATATATCTCAATATTTTATGTTATGAATGTTTTCAAGTTACCTAGTCAGCCATACTATTTGAAAAGGAAGTCCTTTTATAGATAAGAAGTATCTTATCCAAGTAATAAGCAGAGTCTGTATTAAAACCTAAGTCTTTTTTTAAGTACACCTGCTTTCACGTCATTCTATGCTTGTTTTTGTTTCAGGATGAGTTAAACAATGATAATGTTTAATAGATTATATACCTCTCCATTTGTAATTTGAGGGATAATTTGTAATTATACATTTTTGATATGAGCAAAAAGCGTAGCACTGATCACTAGAAAATGAATTTTAGGCAAAACTTACAGATTCAACAATAAAAGTAAGCTTCTGGTAACTTAAAATGTGAAAGTTTATATTATTGAAACTATATATCTATGACTCCATAATCAACAATATACTTTTATTAATAAGACAAAAAATTTTCAAAGCACATAAAGCTTTTGTTTTATATTTTTCTCAGTTATAGCTCACTCAGGGTTATACTACTAAAAACATATGGCTGGTGTGGCTCACTGTATTGAGTGCTGGCCTGCAAACCAAAGGGTCACTGGTTTGATTCCCAGTCAGGGCACAAGCCTGGGTTGCAGGCCAGGTCCCCAGTAGGGGGCGCACATGAGGCAACCACACCTTGATGTTTCTCTCACTCTCTTTCTCCCGCTTTTCCCCTCTAAAAATAAAAATGAATAAATCTTTTCAAAAAATAAAACTTAAAAAAAACCACCTGGTTTTCTTCCAAAGGACTGTTACTTGGAAGAGCTATTTCTCACCTTGCTGTGAAGTCTCTTGAACTTCAGAATCCTCTTCAAGTGAATGGAAAGATCCTACTCAGTTTGTTCCTTTAAAAATGTTGCCAAATGACATACACACTTAGCCATATAAATGTCATGTTATAATATTAATTAATATTAAGGTGTCTTCAAAAAAATTTAGAATGAATATATAGAGAGATATGCAGAAAACCCATGGTTACACTTAATAGGCTCTGATTTCTCAAAACCTTCATGGTAGTTGTTCTTCAATATACAGTGGCATTCTCTTTTGTTCTTAAAGTTTCACTTTCTTAATAGGAAACTGATTGTGTTTGTACCTAAATTTTACTATGACATTCAAGTTTACTATCTATAGCAGTGATTTTCAACCTTTTTCATCTCAAGACACATGTAAACTAATTACAAAAATTCTGCATGCAGCACACCAAAAATGTATTTTTGCCAATATAATCAAAAAAAGTTATATTTTTGATTCATTCACACTGGACAGCTATTGTTGTGTTGGCAGTTATCATTTTTTTTTAAATTTGAAAATCTGAGGGAAAAGAGGTCAGTGCCCCTGACTAAACAGTCAGGTACTGCATGTTTTAAAAATTCTTGCAGCACAGCAGTTAAAAATTGCTGATCTACAGTAACTCATACCTTTTCTTTCATGTTCTCAAAAGCTCCTCCCTGGGCCAGTACAGTATTGGACTGCAAATCGAAAATGAATCCTGACGAATCTGAAAGAATGAGAAGGAAAAAATATATTCAACAAGATCCAAAACTGACACGTGGTCCATCCCCCAAACGGAAGGGCCAACAGAAGCTGCTTTTCTGCCTTAAACAGTTAACAAACTTTGTAAATTCCATTATATAGATCACTAATAACTACATTTGAGTTAAAATTATAAAACAAAATTTGATTTTAATAGAAACTGTCACAGCTTGAGAAAAACACTAAACACATCAACTATATTAAGCTGTCCAGTAATCTTTGGCATCTTTGTTCATTATCTCACCTTAATTTAAAAAGCCCTCTAGAAATGTTGAAAGTAAACGGCTCCCCAAGGTAAAATTCAACACTGACAAATCTGAAAGTGTGAGTGAGGATGGGAACTTCTGCACATTAACGATAACAACAATAACAGCACATGAAAGCAAGTTCAACCTTCACGGCTGTATCACACACGTTGTGTTTTCAGACTACGGACTCCAAGAATACATTCATGTTTGTGTTCCCAATATAATGCTTGACGAAGCAATGTACCTGAGTTTACATTGGCAGCACAACATGGGAAAACTTAGTTTAATGTGATTGATTACAGAGTTTGGCTTCCCTGTGCTTACAAAGAAAAGGCTATCCGCACATTCAATCAATTCCTTTACCCGAGACTACCATGAATTACCTCAGCTTTAAACACTTGACAACTTTGTTTAAATCTAATGAGATGCAATTCAGGAAATGGTTAGAATGCTTCTCGGATTCTGATGTATACACTTATCTGGGGAATCTCAGCTTAAAATGGTTCCAATTCAGTAGTCTAGCCTGTGGCCTGAGATTTTTACTCCCCGGTGGTATCAACATTGCTGATTCATGCACCATACTTGGGAGTAGCTTGGGGGTTAGAATTTCAACAAGGCAAGTAAAAGGGAAAGTCTGAAAAAAGGGTTGCTATGTTCTGAATGTTTGTGTCCCTGGCCCCCCAAACTCTTACGTCGAAACCCTAAAGGGATAGTGTTAGTAGCTGGGGCCTCTGGAAGGTAAGTGAATCATGAGAGTGGAGCCCTCATGAGTGGCATTAGTGCTCTTATAAAAGCGATCGCACAGAGCTCCCTCCGGCCTGCCACCAAGTGAAGACACAATGAGAAGTCTGCGAGCCAGAGGAGGGCCCTCAGGAGACCATGCTGACACTCTGACCTCGGACTCCCAGCCTTTACAACTGTGAGAAATTAATTTCTGTTGTTTACAAGAAGCCATCCGTGTTGTTATAGCAGCCCAAATGGACAGGGGTTTAAAAAATACAGCAATATTCTAGTGTATTTTCCAAATTCTTTTTTTTTTTTTAATTTATTTTTAGAGAGAGAGGAAGAGAGGGAAAGAAACATTGATGTGTAAGAGACAGGACCGATTAGTTGCCTCTCGCATGACCCCGACTGGGGACCTAGCCGGCAACCCAGGCATGTGCCCTGACTGGGAATCGAACCAGCGACCTTTTAGTTTGCAGGCTGGCGCTCAATCCACTGAGCCAAATCCAGCCACAGCCAAAATTCTTTTGCTATTATTACAGATGTGTTTTAATTAAAGCCTCTTTTACAGATCATTCCTTATCCTGTGTTTTCAAATACCTGCTACTTGCCATGGAAGATTGATAATTTGTAAGTCAGAATGATAACACATTTTGGCACTAAAAGTGGAAAAGAGGATATGAATACAACGTATGTCATTCCAAGAGAACCTATGTTTGCCAGTTACCAATGAACTGTGAATTCCTTCAGGTTTAACCTCTGTAATACTGGCAGATTTGAGAAAGTTAACAAATGAAAAATCAGGTTGCACCTACACAAACTGAGGGTTTAAGCCTTAGTTTTCCAGATGACTACATAATTTCTAATTATCTTTAATAATTGAAGGGAGACAGTATATAAACATGAAAATACTATAGCGCCAAAATACTATCTAGCAACCTTCTCAGAATTACTACCGGTTAACCAAATGATACAACTTGAATATCGTAAGTACTCTCTTCCAAAGATATTAATGAGCAGTGAGATGACAAGGGAATCCAATAATCTTATTAGAGAATCAAACCACCAATCTCTTATGGAAAAGAGGGGATACAAAGGAAAGCAGCACGTTGGTGTCCATATTTAAATGAACTATCAGTATTATTAGTTTCTTATACATCGTCTATCACTGTTTTTTTTCTTTAACAATACACTAGGTGAAACAAAGTAAAAGGAAAACAAAGGGTAGTTCTGCAAACACCTTCAGTTATTATCCCCCCAAATCAGCACAGTATTATTATTAGGGTTCAGCTGGCATAAAAATTCGGATAATAATTAAAAATACATAAAGCAGCTATTTCAGTCAGGATCCCAGCAGGAAACAAATGCACACTCAACTCGGGAAATCTGAGTTTTTTAAAAGACTGTTTTAGAAAGTGCTAGTAGGGAGTAAGGAAACCACAAGGTGGAGTGCAGTTACCCCTTGGCTAATAACAGCAACGTGCACAGCTCCCCTGCGGGTTTAAAAAGAAGTAAGGCCACAGCAGTTACTGGAACCCAGGGACAGAGGACCTTTTCACCTTTGTTTCATCTGGTGTGGTAAGGGCCATAGGACAGTAGCTACGGACTTTGGTCAAAAGTCACAATAAGCCCAGAGTGACCCCTCAGGGAAAGATTAGGGGTAAAAACACCCCTACCTCATTCTCCTCCTTGCCTGATCTCCTGCCCAAGCTGCCCAAGGGCCAAACCCAACCAGAAGCCAGAGGGTAAAAGAGCCATTGAGGGAATATTCATCTTTTAAATCATGAGTTCAGCAAAAAGGGAAAGCAATGATTTAACATCTTAACTTCTCTATTCACCAGCTAATATTGCCTCTTAAACCAACAATTCAAGTAGATATAAAACCGAGCATCAAAGAACTAGAGCTTAAATACCTCTCAGCATTACAGAGAGTTATTTTTAATTTCCATAAAAAATATTTAGTGATTTAACAATTCTCTTATTTTTACATGCAAAGAAGGCCCAAGATTTACTTAATTACATTAGTAGGAAATAAGGCAGTAACTCATTCTATGATAGAAGAGCATGTATACTCTATCAGAAATAAATTTTTAAAGAAAAAATGCAGTTAAATACTATTATCAGGGAAGATTCATAAAGGAGATGAGGAATAACTGAGAATGCGTTTTCTTTTTATCATTTATTTCCTGTCTATCAGGAACCATGTCAGAAATTTCTTGGAATTACTTCAAATAGTACATATTTAGGAACATTTTGAAAAAAGTATGTTATTTACACTATCCCTGATATATTTGTAAATACTGCAGGTTTGGTATTATTGTTTTAGCTGGCTTCAAAAATCAAACAAAAGTTATTTTAGGCACTGAGAAGACACAGAAATGTCTGAGTTTGATTATCCCATATATCAAACCAACCTTGAACAATTTTTAAAAACTGAAGTATAATTAACATTTATATAACATTATATTCATTTCAGGTATACAATTTAAGTATTTGATATCTGTATATACTGTGAAATCATCACAGTAAGTCTAGTTAACATCATGCATTTACCATGCATGGGTACAAAATTTTTTTCTTGTGATGAGATTTACTTTTAGCAACTACAAATATGCAATACAATATAATTAACTGCAGTCTCTATGCTGTACATCGCCTCCTCAGGGCTCAGAGAGTAACTGGAAGTTTGTAACTTCTGACCCTCTTTACCCATTTTGATGCCCCCTTACCCCTGCCTCTGGTAACCACCAATCTATTCTCTGTATCTACGTGCTAGGTTTATTTATTGATTGATTGATTTGAGGGAGGGAGGGGGAGAAGAGGGAAGAAGGGAAAGAGGGAGAAAGGGAGGAGAGAGAGGAGGAGGGGGGAGAGATGGATTTGTTGTTCCACTTCCTTATGCGCTCACTGGCTGCTTCTTGTACATGTAAGTGCCCTGACCGGCGATCCCGCTCACAACCTCAGTGTATCGCGACAACAGTCTGACCATCAGAGCTACGCTGCCAGGGCTGGTATTTTTTGTTTTCTTTTGTTTTGTTTTTAGATTCCACATACGGTATTTGTCTTTCTCTCTCTGACTTGTTTCCCTTAGCAAAATGCTGTCAGGTCCACCCATGTTGTCACAAATAACTAGGTTTCCTGCTTTCCATGACTGAATTATAATCATACATATTTGTCACATTTTCTTTATCCTTTCATCCCTTGACGAATACTTAGGTTGTGTCCATATCTTAACTATTGCAAATAACATAGCAAGGGTGGTGCATATATCTTTTTGAGTTAGTGTTTTTGCTTTCTTCAAATACCCAGAAATAGAACCTCTGGATCATATGATAGCTCAATTTTTAATTTTTTGAGGAAACTCCACACTATTTTCTATAGTGGTTTCACCAATTTACATTCCACCAACACAGGGCTCCCTTTTCTCCACACGCTGGACAACACTTGTTATTTCATATCTTTTATAATAGCCATTCTGACAGGTGTGAGAATTGTGGTTTTGACTTGCATTTCTCTGATGGTTAGGGATATTGAGCACTCTTTCATGCACCTGTTGGCCGTCTAGATGCCTTCTTTGGAATTGAACAAGTAGCATAACAATTTTGAACCATAGTAACTCACCGAATAGCCTGGTTCTCAAGTGCCATTACTTGGACAGCACCTTGGTATATTATTACCTTTCTTCCAAGGACCTCGGATTCTTGTTATTACTCACTGACATTCCTTATCGGATTCTTGTTATTACTCACTGACATTCCTTATCCATATATCAAACAAGCTGAGTAATGAAATTATTCACATTTTACCCTGGCCAAAGAGAGGCCACAGAGATGAGATCCAATTACATTCAGACAAAAGCTCTGAGGTGAAGAAGCCTATCCAAACAGATAATCTAACAAGTGTGACAATTGCTTGTCATATTTTCTCAAACTGTACAAACTTCCCTCAAAAATTAAAAAGTAACTCAAGAGCAGAGGTTAAGGGCCACTTCTTACAGAAGTGGTATCTCATGAACAATTAAACAACCTGAAGTTCTCCTTTGGAGTGAGCACAGACAATACTCAACCACCAATGCCTTCAAATAGTTTTTTCTGGTGCCAATTTTGAGAATAACTCACACATAAGTCACCAATAAAAGGTCAAGTGGAGTTCAGTTTCTTCATGTGCACTACTGGCAAATACAGGGAGGGGGTTATATTGTACAAACGTGAGTGCAAGTGACCCATGGACGCGGACGGCGGTGTTGTGATGGCCTAAGGGGAGGAGGTGAGTAAAGGAGGAAAAAGTGGGGACAACTGTTAATAGTATAAACAATAAAAAAAAAAA